>OZ005653.1:309264721-309554721 GCA_963930645.1 Salticus scenicus
TTCCCATTCAATGCTGCCACCTGCTTCTGTTCTCTTTCAAATACAATGAAAAAATGGCTAAAAATAAAATCCCATATATCTTCAAAGACATTGTTTTCGCTTTTAAGTTTATGTATGAGCTTCTTATAACATTTTGTATCTAATGTTGTAGGCGTTGCCAAAGTTTAGTTGCAAACTCTTTTATGGAATTAGGGCTACTTACCCCATGCCGCGATGTATTTTTGCCTGCCTGCTTGGAAGGAAAGATAATTAAGTTTATAAAAGGTTCATGATGGCCGAAATTCCGGTATTGACTTTAAATAAAAATGATAGAAAAAGAAAAGAGATTAACTTAGTGGAAAGCGCAATTCAAAAGAAATATTGAACCATTTGTATGTTTGTGTAATCCTAAGTAAGGGCGTAAACTAAATAGTTCTGCATTATTTTGGCGAAAGGAAATTGAAATGACGACTGTTAGATTTTAAAAGACATCATAAGCAAAAAAAATTTCCAACTGAGTTTACGCCTACATCATTAAAATGGAATCAACGGGTAAAATTTTACTTTTTTTTTTTAAGGCTATGTTACGCTTAAGGGCCCGCTTCACTCACTGCCGCCGGAAGCCGAAGCTAATGTTATTCTATGGGAATTTTTTCTTTACAAATAACTTATTAACTAATACATATTTTTAAATTCTGTTTTCACATTCTGAAAATTCCCAGCTGTTAAACTGACGGACCTTTTTTCAAAAATTACTTTTTTATTTTTTTATATTTCATTTTGAAGCTGCAAAATACGAATTTTCAATATGTGAATTTTTTTTATTTTTCAATTTCAAAATAAAATATTAAAAATTAAAAAAAATACATTTTTTAAAAAGGCCCGTCCATTTTCTGAATGTGAAAACAGAATTTAAAAATATGTATTAGTTAATAAGTTATTTGTAAAGAAAATTTCCCCATAGTATAACATTGGCTCGGGCTTCCGGCGACGGTAAGTGAAGACGGCCATTAACATAGCTTATACACTGTTAAAAACTTCAACAGAAAACTTCTAATAATCATTTATCTTAAGTCTTATGTAAAATTACAGAGAAAAAAAAAAATCCATTTTGTAAAAATTACAAAATCTAAATCCTTACAAAGACCCCAAGTCACTATAGTTATGTTTAATAAAATATTTTTCATACAATAACATAAAAAACGAAAAGAAAAGAAAAAGAAAGAAGAAGAAGAAGAAGCTTCCTTCATTTACGGTAAAAAATGATCGATTTATTTAACTTCGAAGTGTGCGATTTTTACAAACAGAGATGTTAAAAAAATGTAGCTTAGATATGCATTTTAATGATTAATAATGATTAAATTAATTATTGGAGTAAATATATTTGTGACACAGAATGTTTTTTCTAAAGTAGAAGCATCCATTTTTACTTTTCATACATTAATAAGTTAAATAATTAAAATAGATAAAAATACAGAATAAAAATTGAGAATCTATATTACTTACATTTAACTATAAGAATTACTGTAAATTTACAGAGACTCTCGATAAATATTTCAATAAATTTGCCGAAATTTTTATAATGTGGAATAGATTTCCTCTAAAGTGAATTTAAAGACAAGTTTTCCAAAAACAAGTACGAAAAATTCTGCAGTTCGAATAGGTTCTAAGATACTGTCTAACTGTACTTACCCTATGGTTCCATGATAAATACAGTTCCCGCCGCTTATTAAAATCACATTCGTTCTGAGTCAAAGTGATTTTATTAAGCGGCTGATTTTTATATCCGGCGAACGTTCCTGCCCTTAAGGAAAATGTATTACTTCCCTGAATTTCGAAAGAAATTTCAAAAGGTAACGAATAATATAATTAGTAAACAATATTAATTAATTTTCGGTAGATAATTAACTAATTGTTTCTTCGATATAAGTAAATTAAACGCATTGTAAGTTCCCGTGCACTTTCGTTAGAGGAAAACCATCATTACTTTACCTAAAGTTCACGCTGTTCTTATAAATTTAAAATCTTTCCGTTTAAACCTCATGGATTATAGTAATTTCAAAATAAGAACTAGAAATTACCTTCTAATATTTAGGAAAAAAAATTTTCAAATCAAATTTGTATTTTATTACTGCGCTTTGAAAAATATGTTCCTTGAAATTGTTATAGAGATAAGTTGCGGGGCGTGTTTAATCTGTAACTGTGCTGCAAGTATAAAATCTTGAACAATGAGCGATAACGGAGGGTTTGTTGTGCTTTAGTTTATTTTTCTATTAAAAAAAAAAAAAAATCACAATGTAAATTTTAAAAAAATTTAGTGTGCATAAATGATATTTTTAGCTGCTGAGAAGATATTTTTGAGTTTATTAACCGGCGATGCTGATTTTATTAAGCGGCGGCTTTAAAAGTAGTTTGAATTGATTTGATTCCGGTCCTGGCGATTTGATCAGATTAAGCGGCTGATTTTATTAACAAGTGATTTTATTAAGCGGCGGTTACTCTACTTTTAATATCACTTTCAATGTCATTAATGATCGATAAATACTTTTAATGTTCAAGACGGACCAACACATACACAACTGAAAATCCCGTAATCAGTACGAATAATTTTGTATGGCTCTGTAAACGAATCACTAATGTCACTAGTGTCCTTCTTTTTTTAATCCGAACTATGCATGTTAACTTTGTTATTTTAGTGTAATATAAAGATTTTTAAATATACATAAAATAAATAGCTCTCTTAGACTATAATGTATCCGAAATCTTTTGTGAGACCCGGTTAACAAACAAATTGTGCTATATATATGGCTTTCCATAGTAAACATTCTATAGTAATATATTGAATTCTTTGAGTTAGCTAATAGCAAACTCATATATAGACAACCGATACACACACGCATCAGGACCAGCTATAAAAACCTTATTTTTCGATTCCTAGAAACCCCAAAACGTATAATTCTAGTAAAATCTAATTTCGAAAATCAGGCCCAAAAAAATACCTCCTCTAATATTTATGGGTAAGAGAAGTATAAAATAAAAACGATAAAGGAACAATATGAAGGACCTTTCAAGGAGAATGGGATATATTATTTCCACTTAATTAAAATTATTAACTGCAAAAATTCGTCCCAGAATTCTTCAACCAATTTTACTTTTTTTAGCTTATTAGAACGATTATATTTATATATTTTCCTCTAATTGTGTTCGTAAATTCTAGCGTATTTTGATACTAAATGAGCCGAATTAAATTACCCATGAAGCTGTTAAAGTTAAGTGCGAGGGATAAAACTTTGTGGCCTTTCGATTAGACTGGAGTCCTGGACTGGATAATTGTATTTGTAAGTTTATTAATTAAAAAAAAAAAAACGCCTGATATGTTTGTTTATTTTCATAAGTTAGAATCGATTTTTGTATGTTGTAGTGTAACTGTTACATTAACTGATCCAGTGATATATAGAGGAATGTTTATGGATTATAACTTGAAATTAATTTAAAATGTTTTAAGTTAAATTTAATCGCGTAAAGGTGTTACAACAAGTTAATTAACTTAGAGACTGGCCGAAATGATTTTACACCGTACGATGTTGCACTGTTAATGAGTACCAAAAATAAGAATACTTAACATCTTAACATATTCTCCTTCAACATTAATAACAAATATACACTAAATGATAATTGTAAACGTATACAGCAAACAAAAGATGATGAATAATGATAGAAAATGGATTAAAAATGATGATGCATAAAAAAATAACACGGATTAAATCGGATTTATCAAAAATAAGTATAGAAAATGTGTTATTTCAGCAATCGCTATAGATATAAAAGACTTCGTTTGCTCTTTATTTTACTATGTCATGTGACCTCTGACGTCAGGTGGGAAGAGCCCATTGCATTCTTAATTCCTTTTTAAAATGATTTATTAAATGTGTGACCATGAAAGTTTATTTTATAACTCAAAATGTTTTGCATAATATTTAGATGAATTAAAAATCTTCATTTAGTGTTTGAATTTCGGGTCAAATGAAATTGTGTTCGGGTCAGGTTCGGGTCTCCAAAATTCTCTCTTGTGGATTCGGGTCGAGTTTCGGGTCAATGAAAATTTTTCGCCAGGTTCGATTCAACCCGATCAGTGCAGGATTCTTTTGATATAAAAATGTAATAGTTTCAATAAGCAATACTATCAATATTATAAAGGGAAAAGAATTTTTCGAAAATTTTCGAAATATTTGTATAGGTAGGTAGTCGGAAAACATTTCGGTTTATTGTACAAATTTATTATCACTTATGATAAAATTTTTGAACACCTTCGCATTTTTTAACTTTATGCTTCTCTAATAAGATGAAGAAATAACTCATTTTTTAACCCATTACCCGCTGGTATTGCGTTCGTGCAACACCAAAAATAATTGCGTTTAACAGTTAACTAAAAAAGTTATTTTAAATTAAGTATTGTTTTTAAGTAAAAAAATAGTAGATGTTTATGATATTACAGAAAATTTGATCTGAAAAATAATTTTATGCTTAAAAATAAATTTCAAACTTGAAGCACTTTTCAAACCAAAACTTTGAAAATTTTCATATTTGAATAAGTTTACATAACTTGTCAAAATAATTTTTCACACAAAAAAAAAAATAATAATAATTACTTTTGTAGCCTTCTGTAGTTTTTGCTGTTTTATGCTCTCTCAAAGAAATTTCCATAAACATTTGTTTGTATTCACTTAATACTCTTATTTCGCTGAAGTTGTACAAATACAACACTCTGTTTGTAGTAAGGTAAGACCAATTTTCATAATTTTATTTTAAATTATTGTTATACAGTAACCGCCGCTTAATAAATTCACTGGTTAATAAAATCAGCCGCTTAATCTGATCAATGTGCCAGGACCGGAATCAAATCAATACAAACTATTTTTAAAGCCGCCGCTTAATAAAATCAGCATCGCCGGTTAATAAACTGAAAACTATCTCCTCAGTAGCAAAAAATATCATTTATGCGCATTAAAAGTTTTTTTATTTACATTTTTTTTTTTAATAGAAAAAGAAATTAAAGCACAACAAACCCTCCTTTATCGCTCATTATCGAAGATTTTACACTTGCAGCACAGTTACACATTAAATACGCCCCATGACTTATCTCCATAACAATTTCAAGGAATATATTCTTCAAAGCACAGTAATAAGTTACAAATTTCATTTGAAATAATATATTTTTTTTAAATTTCTAATTATTAAAAGGTAATTTCTAGTTCTTATTTTGAAATTATTATCATTCATGAGGTTTAAATGGAAAGATTTTAAATTTATAAGAACAGTGTGAACTTTTGGTAACGTAACGATGATTTTCCTCAAACGAAAGTGCATAGGAACTTGGAATGCGTTTAATTTACTTATATCAAAGAAACAACTAATTATTTATCTGTAAAAAATTAATTAATATTGTTTACTAATTCCATTATTCGTTACCTTTTGAAGCTTATTTCCAAATTTAGGGAAGTTATACCTTTTCCTTAAGTGCAGGAACGTTCGCCGGATATAAAAATCAGCTGCTTAATAAAATCACTTTGGCTCCGAACGAATGGGATTTTAATAAGCGGAGGGAACTGTATATGATCAAAATGAGTGTTACTGTTTATATTTAGAAAAAAAATCATTATTTCTAGTTTTGGCGGTTAATGGGTTAATAAGAGATAGATGGCGGTTTTTGGACAGTCTATAAAAGTTAATCATTCTACTTTCGTTCCTTTCAGTTATTGCACTGGGATTCGTTAAAATTTCGTTAAAAAGTTATTAACAGTTTTTTTTTTTTTTTTTTTTTTTTTTTTTTTAATGTTCCTCTAGAAATTTTGTGATGGGTAGGATGGGCCTTATCTTCCATTACTTTTCAAGAGAATCACTGCGTGCGTAGGCTTCTGGCTCTACGGAGCTTATTTTTTACGAACAATAGAAAGTGTCAAGATATGTAAAAACCGACTTTGAAAAAAATAAAAGGAGCACGGTTTGAGATAAAAGATTGTGTGAAATAAAATTGAGGAAACGCCTAAATCCCAGATGGACGTGGTCTATGAATAAGAACCAGTTTAGAAATATGTTGATAAAAGAATGGCATGGAAGAAGAAAATAAAAATAAAAAAACGTAGATGTTCCTGTTACGTTATTTGTTGAATAATAAATTGTGTATATATATAATTTTTATTTGAAATTCAGATACATCGTTTTTAATCGCGTAGTTATAGAAAATAAAAGTGGGATTTTGAATGAAGGACGGAATCACAATGTGGGAGGTCTTTGTTAAAAAATATATATATTATAAAGCTAAACTTGTTACTAATGCAACATTGTGAATATAAAAATAAAAAATAAATCGTTTTTTTTTTTTTTTTTTTTTTTTTTTTTTAAGAGTGCCACTTTTATGGCTATGAATGTTTTGAATTTGCAGATGGAATTCTGAAAAAACCTATTAAATAATGAGTAATTGTAGAAACAAATTTCCTCATAGAATAATATAAGCTCTGGTTGTCGGTAAGGTTCGGTATTACACGCTCTTCATTTTTTTTTTTTTTTTCCACTAAGTAGAAAATGTTAAAATCGAGATTAATTTCTAAGCCAGCAAATTCCAAAATATTCGTGTTCAATACCAACAATACTACGGAGAAAAATATTAAGAAAAATTTTCCAGAAAAAAAATCTTTTTTAAATGATATTGAATCCAATTATCCCCAGATATCCGCTTCAGCTGATTTGCATTTTACTTACCTTCATAATTTGACAATTTCATATAAAATATAAAGTGCACCAAAGCTTTCCAGAGTAAGCGTATTCTGGATCTGGAGCATTGGGTAGCGTAGTTAGTTATGGTTACGTCATAGTTACGTCACTGATAGATGACTCAGCCATCTGGTGCTGGCGGTACCTTACCTGAACGGCTGAACTACTCAGGCTGAAACTGCACATGCTCGGATAGAATGTTTACTCGCACGAAGCTCCATATTTAAATTTTTTAAATAGAATTGTCAATTGTGTTTGAACTAATTCGCATCTGAATGTAAAAATTCATGTATTTTTAAAATATTCATATTTCGCATATTGTCCCTTATTTTAAAATAAGTAATATATTTTACAATTAATTTTTAAAAAGTACTTTTTGAATACTTCTTACAAAATGTATAATTATTGAAATCTTAATTTCTTCAATTTTTCATTCATTTCGGATCAAGACAAAAGCATTTAAGTTATCGAATCTTTATCTATAGATTTATTATTATTATCTACCTTTTAATCTCTGTTATCGATAAAATATTCTAACTTTTAAGAATTGTGGAAACCATTTAACAATGACATGATACCTCGAAATTCTAGCACATTTTTTGGAGAAATAAAAAAAAATAAAAAACATTTTTTACGATAAAATTGTTTTAAAACAGAATACAGATGGCAGCACCAATATCACAAAGCCTACGTGAAGCAGGTGGAGTGGATGAACGACTGTCACGTGTCACATTCAAATAAAAAGCGTATTCCTATTTTATCTGTTCCCCCAAAACATAAAACTTCACTCATCAATCGATAAGATTCTTTCTTTCTTTCTTTAACAATTCATTTTTGTTTATGCTTTATTAAAATATAAAACTTTCAAACCAAAATATTCGCAAATATTAAATTTTGATTTAAAATTTTCATAAATGCAAACTTACTATTTTCTGTTTCTGACACATTTTTATACGCATACGATTTCATCACAATTAAAGTGAGATGACACATTCACTAAAAAATATTATTTTCTGTAGATAATAAAATAAAGTTAGAATAAAATGAAAATCCGGACAAAATATACCGAAATTCACTGTTCTAATAAAAGAAATTACTTTTTGCTTTATTATAATAACAGTTTCCTTCTATATAAAACAACTGAAATCCATAAGGCTAAAATCCCCTACTAGTGGCAGTTCAGCTGTCAAAGCTAGCAGATGAAGATGGGAAGTGCCAGGTTCAAATCCAGGTCGCGCTCGTTGGCCTAACCGTTCTCGTTTTTTTCTTCGAAACTTGCCTGAATGCGGGCTAGAACCATAGATAAAAACCCCACAGAGGGTTCATCATCTAGAGCTCGTGAACAACAGACCTTAAATCCAACATCAACTCAACACTGTTTAAGATTACTAAAGAAAAAAAAATTGTAAGTTATTAATTTTATGTAAAATTACAAGAAACAGCAATCAGACATGTTTAAATATTCTATTTTATATACATTTTAATGATAAATATTGCTTTAATAATTTACAAGCTGAAGACAGAAGTATATTGAGTAATCTACTGTACATTTTCTGAAGTAGAAATATGCATTTTTAATTTTTATTGAAAATTAAAATATATTAATAATAAAAATAAATAAAAATATACAATAAAGACTGGGGATCTCCATTATTTATTTCATTTTTAATTGAAAATTATAGTAAATTTACAGAATTTTTTTTGTTTACATTATTTCTTCAATTACAATTTATTTTTGTAATGGCAAATGAATAAAATATATTAAATTATTTTTTTCTTTTCTCACTTGTTTGACGAGTGCAAAATACTAGGAGAAATAAGCGATGCTAAATAATAATAATAACTATAATAAAAAATAAAAAATGGAATAAAAAGAGAAATCATCTATAGTTGGACCAAGGAAATATATCACAGCAACGTGTTCCACTTCATTTATTTTCATATTCCATGTATTAATGGTCATTCCAATTCACTAATTAAAATAAATTGGAATGCCCATAAAAAGCAGAGATTAAGGAATGCCCATTAAAAAAAAAAGGATTAAGGAATGCCCATAAAAAAGATTATCTAATTTAATTATTTATTTATTTTTTAAGGATTAAGGGATGCTCATTGAAAATGGAATGCCCATTAAAAAAGATTATTTTTACAAGAATTAAGAAATGTCCATTAAAAAGTACTATATGCTCAAGGATTTAGGAAAGCATAAATAATTATTTTTGAAAGGATTAAGGAATGCACATTAAAAAAGATTATTTCGGCAATGATTAAGAAATGCACTTTTAAAAAGATTATTTTTGAAATGATTAAGGAATGTTCGTTATAAAAAAAATAATAAAAGGATTAAGGAAAACTCTTAAAAAAAAAAAAAAAGATTATTTTCGCAAGGATTAAGTAATGCCCTTTAAAAAAAGAATTTTCCCTAAAATGACATGAATTCACATGAATTATATTTGAATAAAGTTGGAGCAAAAACTTCCGATACTCTGACAATTGCTCAAATGTCTAATGTAACACAAATGGCGAATTATCATTTCTCATTTCGCGGTAAAAACGTTTTCCTTCGATTTTCCTATTTATAATATATTAATAATTATAGTTTATAATAGTAAATGCAAATGCAATTAAATTATATTTTCCTTCTCTTCTCACTTTGACATACACAACAAAATGGTAACAGAAATAAGCAATGGGGAGCAGAAAGGAAAATAAGAAAGAAAAAATTATCTCTTCTTCAATCAAGGTAACATATCACAGCAACTGGCCCACACCACACTCTAAATAAATAAAAGAAACCGCCAGATCCCTACTTGTGGCAGAGGTAACTACAAAAGAAAGAGGCAGTTTCGATATTTTATTTTCCCCACCTTTGCATTTTCATTGTATTTACTCAGGAATATCTGCTGCAGACATCTGCTCCACCGTAAACGTTCCATAATATTTCCCCTTGACGACCTTTCTTTTCGCAAAAAAATGGAACCGCATTCCAACAAGTATCTGGGGATGTCACGTGACACTAGGAGGGATTCGAGATTCAGCGTCGATACTGGCAGACTGCTTGTCGCCGACAGGTAAAGAGGGGGGAAGCAAAATAAGCGTGGCTTGGGCAAATGTTGAAAAAGGGAATGGTAAAAGAGAGGAAAAAAATCATGTCTGTTAAAAGATTTATTTTATCATTTAACTGAAGAAAAAAATGTACATAATATGTGATACAATTAGACGAAAATTTGTGATAATATGTATTAATTTATGTTATAGCTGCAAATTATATTGTGAGACTCACTTCTTCCCCCAAGTAATCCTATGGGATTTTTAATAAAAAAGCACCACAAAACTGGCGTTGTGAAAAATATTACTTACAAACTTTGAATAAACACCATAAAATGCAATAAACTCGCAACAATTGTTTCGGGTCGAAAAAACACACGACCCTTCATCAGGCGAATAAAGTAAGCACTCAGCAACGCACGAGTGCCGCTTTGACTGCAGCACTCGTGCTTACTTTATTCGCCTGATGAAGGATTGTGTGTTTTTTCGACCCGAAACAATTGTTGCGAGTTTATTGCATTTTATGGTGTTTATTCAAAGTTTGTAAGTAATCCTATGGGATTTTTGTTGCTTCATATTATAAGAATGTCTAATCTATTATAAAATAAAAGCTTTCAAATTGTTTTTTTTTTTTTTTTTTTTTTTTTTTTATTCTTTTCTTTGAACTCTTATTTTAGTGAGCAATTTAAATGAATGAATAAATAAATTTAAATATTTTATTGCACTACGCAAACGCATGGCTCCAATTTCAATTTCGAAAAAATACGTGTGGCACTCGAGGACTGCCGCGGTAAAGCTATTGCATAGCATTTTTTATCAACTTATGCAATTATAATTATTTATTTATTTTATTTATGCAGTATTTTTTTTTCTTTGATATTAATTCAAGTTTTTTCTTTCATATTAATTCATGTTACACTTTTTGAGCGTGGTGACCGATAAGAAAACAATTTTTTTTCTTTTATTGAATAAATGAGAATATATCCGCAATGAGAATATATCAAAAATATCCGCAATCGATTTGTATGTATCGAAACTTCGATGTACCAAATTTGAATGATCTAACTCTATTTTTTGAGAAAAGGTATTTTAATAGGTTTTATAGACCTGCAAGTCGAATGGGGATATTCAAGTTTTTTCTTTGATATAATTTCAAGTTACACTTTTTGAGCGTGGTGACCGATAAGAAAACAAATTTTAATAGAGAAAAGATATTTAATAGGTTTTAAAGGCCTGCAAGTCGAATGGGGATATTCAAGTTTTTTCTCTGATATTAATTCAAGTTACACTTTTTGAGCGTGATGGCCGATAAGAAAACAAATTTTAATAGAGAAAAGGTATTTAATAGGTTTTAAAGGCCTGCAAGTCGAATGGGGATATTCAAGTTTTTTCTTTGATATTAATGAATAAGATAACAATAATGATAAGATAACAATAATGATAAGAAAACAAATTTTAATAGAGAAAAGGTAGTTAATAAGTTTTAAAGGCCTGCAAGTCGAATGGGAATATTCAAGTTTTATCTTTGATATTAATTCAAGTTACACTTTTTGAGCGTGGTGACCGATAAGAAAACAAATTTTAATAGACAAAAGGTATTTAATAGGTTTTAAAGGCCTGCAAGTCGATTGGGGATACTCAAGCTTTTTCTTTGATATTAATTCAAGTTACATTTTTTGAGCGTGGTGACCGATAAGAAAACAAATTTTAATAGAGAAAAGGTATTTAATAGGTTTTAAAGGCCTGCAAGTCGAATGGGGATATTCAAGGATTTTCTTTGATATTAATGAATAAGATAAAAATAATGATAAGAAAACAAATTTTAATAGAGAAAAGGTATTTTAATAGGTTTTAAAGGCCTGCAAGTCGAATGGGGATATTCAAGTTTTTTCTTTGATATTAATTCAAGTTACACTTTTTGAGCGTGGTGACCGATAAGAAAACAAATTTTAATATAGAAAAGGTATTTATTAGGTTTTAAAGGCCTGCAAGTCGAATGGGGATATTCAAGTTTTTTCTTTGATATTAAATCAAGTTACACTTTTTGAGCGTGGTGACCGATAAGAAAACGAATTTTAATAGAGAAATGGTATTTAATAGGTTTTAAAGGCCTGCAAGTCGAATGGGGATATTCAAGTTTTTTCTTTGATATTAATTCAAGTTACACTTTTTGAGCGTGGTGACCGATAAGAAAACAAATTTTAATAGAGAAAAGGTATTTAATAGGTTTCAAAGGCCTGCAAGTCGAATGGGGATATTCAAGTTTTTTCTTTGATATTAATGAATAAGATAACAATAATGATAAGAAAACAAATTTTAATAGAGAAAAGGTATTTTAATAGGTTTTAAAGGCCTGCAAGTCGAATGGGGATATTCAAGTTTTTTCTTTGATATTAATTCAAGTTACACTTTTTGAGCGTGGTGACCGATAAGAAAACGAATTTTAATAGAGAAAAGATATTTAATAGGTTTTAAAGGCCTGCAAGTCGAATGGGGATATTTAAGTTTTTTCTTTGATATTAATGAATAAGATAACAATAATGATAAGAAAACAAATTTTAATATAGAAAAGGTATTTTGATATGTTTTAAAGGCCTGCAAGTCGAATGGGGATATTCAAGTTTTTTTCTTTGATATTAATTCAAGTTACATTTTTTGAGCGTGGTGACCGATATAAAACAAATTTTAATAGAGAAAATGTATTTAATAGGTTTTAAAGGCCTGCAAGTCGAATGGGGATATTCAAGTTTTTTCTTTGATATTAATTCAAGTTACACTTTTTGAGCGTGGTGACCGATAAGAAAACAAATTTGGATAGAGAAAAGCTATTTAATAGGTTTTAAAGGCCTGCAAGTCGAATGGGGATATTCAAGTTTTATCTGATCTACTTTATACAAATTTTACGCGTACAGCTATTCACTGTTGTACATAGATGATAGATACCTATACACCTATATACTTTCTCACAAACAGCTGCTTACGTATTCGTCCGATTTCGGAGCAGCTCGTCTCGATCCGTGCGAGCTTCGTATAGCCGAAGTCTACCGAAGTCTGCCGAACTGTGTTAGGTTTTTTTTTCGTTACGGAATTTTTCGATTCGGTCGCTGCGCTCAAAGTCCGCGATAAAAGCTATACAATAGCTTAAAAAAAAATTAATAATAATAATAATAATAATAAATAAATAAATAAAGTTTTTTAAAGTTTTCTCACTGATATAAAAGGCGAAGTGTTCAAAGACTGGAATTAAAAGCACAAAATTTTAAAAACTTTTTTTTTTTTTTTTATCTGAATGAGACGAAGCAACAAAACCCCCTATACGGGAAAGAAGAAAGGGTGAATCTAACTGATGTAAACTTTGGAATAATATCTTTTTGAAAAGTTTTTAAAAAATTCGAACTGATTGCTTTCTGATACCATTCCAAATGCGTTTTTAGTATTAAATACGGAAAATTTAGTACAATTCATATGTTTTTTAATTCTTTACCGCCCCCCCCCCCCTCTCCCGCATAAAGTAAAGAGAACACTTACCAATCGCGTCGAATTTGGCATGTTTGAACCGATTCCACATTCGATTATGATGAGCGCAGCGCGATATCGAATAAAGTCTATGCTATACAATTCGAGCTAAAATCAGTGAAAAACAAAGAATATCATTTTGTTTATGATAACTTGAATGCATGTCAATACCATAATAAGTAACAAGTACAAAATAAATATAAAAAAATGCAAGAACTCGCTACAATTGTTTCGGGTCGGAAGAAGACGCAACCCGAAGCTTGATGAAGCCCCCTCTTCATCAGGCTAACAAAGTAGGCACAAGTGCTGCAAACAAATGCAGCAATGTCGTGTCTTCTTTCGACCCGAAACAATTGTTGCGAGTTCTTTCCTTTTGTACTTATTACTTTTAAATGCCAGTTCTGTGGTGCTTTTTGTCAATACCACACCATTCTGTATCGTAATTGCACCGTTGAACAAGCACTCTTTTCTTTTGACATTTAAAATATGAAATACGTGCATTTCTATGCATAGATCAATCAGTGAATATAAAAGGTGCAATGAAAAAAAAAATATTTAGTTCATTCTCATCTCTCCCCCTTGTCCTTTCCAGATGATAATAACAACTGAGAAAAAGAAACCGAATCAGTACTGGATTCGTTTATTTTAGAACAGGCTTCAAAACACTTGTAGTAATAGTAATAATAAACTATTAAATTTTTTAAGATGGATCAATATTTGATTGTTAATGCTTCATTATAAAGCATGCGTAAGAAGATTATAAACGAAAGGAAAAAAAAAATGTACAAACGAATACACCAAGGTACGTACAGCAATACGTGGTTTAAATATCATTTTCATAAAAAAGGAACAACAATCTTTCATCCCTGCCGGGATTCGAACCCGGGACCTTTGGATTAGAAGTCCAACGCGCTATCCACTGCGCTACAGGGACGGCAGAATGCTATTATTTCTTTTTCTTGCAGCAAGGTCGCCTTAAAATAGCATTTTTGATAAGACGTATAAGATAAGAGTGGCCGATTAGCATTAAAACGTAAGAAAATTATGAAAGTTTAATCCCTATAGGTTCACAAGCAGATAGAGTTCTGTATCTAAAATAAAAAAAAAATTAACAAAGACGACTACGTACTTATAAATATTTTTGTGTAGTAAAAATTCCTTATTTTAGAATGTTTTGCGTGTTTGCAACAAAATATCTTTGTATTCTTTTCTTTCTTTCTTTTTTTTAAGTTTAGAAAATGAATAAAAAATCACAATTGATTTCGTTTGCATTAAAAAAACAATTTGAAAAATTCGTAACTATTAACTTGTCAAAATCATCTTTTTTAAGCATTTTTATTTAAGACGTTTCACATCTTTATAGGGGTGGTGAGATTCGAACACAGGTCGCGTTCGTCGATCTAGCTGTTCGGAGTCTACCGTAGTTTTCTTCCAAACTCACGTAAATACGGACTAAGGCCCTTCAGAAAGACCCCCTATAGACGGCATCCATCCAGGCCCAATTCTCTTGAGTAAATAATAGGCCATTTCCCATTTCGAAAATTTATTTTCAAATTCTAAAAAATGATCACCATTAAATAAGTCTTTTTCCAGTGATCGATTTTTCTTTCTTTCTTTCTTTCTTTTCTTTTCTTTTCTTTTTTTTTTTTTTTTACGTTATAAAATGCAAAATTTCACTTAGGGGAACTACGTACATTACAGCTTCAAATAAATAAATAAAATAAAATAAAAATGAAATCTTTAATAAATCAATTTTCGGAAAACAAGAACTTGTTTAACGGTCATGAACCAGTGTATTCATTTCTATGGCACCCTTTTTGAAAACGCCTATTAAATTAGCAACACTTATAAAAATTTAAAAGTTCGAAAAGGAAATAAGAAATAGAGAATAAAAATTTACCGAGATGAGATTTCACCCATTGATATAATGTATTCGAATAATTTTTAATGCCCTGTGCCCACCTATTTGTCCGATTTTTAAAGTTGGGATTTGAATGACCTCGAAGCGTTTTAACGCATCCCCGACTCATCACTACAAGAACTGGGCACCTGATGAAAACGGACGAAGTCTTTCGAAACGTGTAGGTCTTTTTAAATTTCGATGATCTTTTTTAGAACTTTTCTTCAATGTCTTCTGTTTTGCACCCTATATGAAAACATTTACTTCTTGAATAATTTTTTAAACCTATTATCGTTCCTTTATTTATTTTAATGTTTTATTTTGTTAATGGACAATATTCCTGTGACGTCACAGTGGGTAAAATCGCCGAACACGTGGCCGATATTTTGTAAACAAATTAGATTCAAGATGCCATTTAATTGTTACGCATAACATTTTCCTAAATATTTCTCCAGCGAAACTTAATAATCAGATATCTGTTCAAATAAGAACAAAAGAGAAATGTAAACAACTGAATCGAATGATAAAGTTAAGACTATTCCATATCGTAAAATTGCAGAACATTTTATGTATACAAACATATATATATATATAATGAATAAAAGATTAATAAGAACATTTTATACACACACACATATATATAGACAACAAAGCTTAAATAATTAGAATTTCAGTCACTTTAATAAAGGAATTTATTAAATGGAACATCCATTTAAATTTGTTAACATCGCCACCGTTCACATGGCAACTTTTAATAATACATATGTTGATTAATATTAAAGCATATTACTAAAACCGGATTAAAAACAAAACCAAGGTATCACTCTATCACTCTTACTTCAATTTCATATAATATGTAACTCTTATAAATAATATTGCAAGATAAAAACAATGCTTTGCTATGGTAGAGTTGAGAATTGTTTTCCCAAAACAGCTGATTTTTTATAGTCTCGAACCCAAAGGAGGAATATGGTCCATTCCTTAACACTTTTCAACAAAATTGAAAAGAGTTATGGATTCAGTTCGTTTCTTTGCTCACGTTTCAAATTTCCGTCAATATTAATTTTAGATTGCCTTGAAATTTATTACATTGTTGCGTATTCGGCGACCTTGAATTGTCGGTGAATGAAAGACAAATCTTGCAGAGGCTTGAAGGTTTGTTTACAGAATATTACTGATCTGTAAACACCAAGTATCAACTTCAGTTTCACCAGAAAACACAGTTTAAATAACAGCTGACAACATCAAATTCACGGCATAAACTGTAAAAATATGTCCTATTTGCTGCCAGAAATTCTCTGTTATTTGAGAAAATACGAAAATTGAGAGAATAACAGAGAATTTCTGGCAGCAAATAGGACTTATTTTTTACAGTGAGCATGTAATCAAACTATCAGCGAGTACTCAGGCCTCTTGGCGTGAAAACTGAATAAATGTTCGGAACGAGATCCTTTTTATATCCTCCTATAAATTGTGAATTTTCCAGTAACTTCCGAAATAACTGAGTCAGAGCTTAGATGCTCGATATATCACTAATAAGGATTTTCTCTCCAAGGTCGCTAGAAAAGTCGCCGAATTTGTCGCTAATGCCATTACTTGCCCTTAGTGAAGCTTTTTAACGGATTTTTTTTTTTTTTTTTTTTTTTTTTAATGAGCTATTTTTAAAGCCAAAACAAACTAGCGATGAAGAAAATTAACATTTTAGAACCTGATTAAGGCTCTTCGAATGAATTTACACAAAAATAACTGCTGTTATTTACAAATTCATTACAATATGTTATTCAGGTTCACTATAACATGTTTCCTATTGAAGAAAGTAGAAATAACATAACTAGTTTGTATACAGGGATTGAGAAAAGGATTTGAATACATAACGATCTATGAGCGATTTTGCTTTAAAGAGTATTTTAATAAACTGACATGCATTTAAATTTACATATTGAATTACATCTTATTCAGATGGATGAAAACACGATGATATAATAAGCATTAATAGTTAGTTTATAAGACAATACAAAAATTTTCCAGTCCATTAACGTAAGAAGGGGAAATATCTGTGAGTATGTATTTTGAATTGCGTTATGCGTTTTTCAACACATTCTGACAGAGTTGAAAAAATAGTGGATCTACAGATGAGGTGCTTCAACGTGCTATTTGCATTACTCATTATCCAATTGATCATTTTTATTTATTGCATGTCATTTAAAATAATTATATAGCAATGGGAAGTGAATGTCATAATTATTATTATTATTATTATTACTATTATTATTAATTCACTACATAACTATATAGGTTTTTGAGAAGGGCTGCCGCCTACCTCAACCTCCCGTTGTATCTGTCTGTCTTTATGTATCTCTCTGTATCTGTATATACATGTTCCCTCTTCACTCATAGCCTTGTGTTGATTCCTTGCAACTCATAAGTGCTTGTACAAAATTTGATGCGAAATGGTTAAATAGATTATCCAAAATTTTTTGTATGGCACTGTAAACTTATTACCAATTCTAATGATTACCATTTCCCACAGAAAGTATGCTTTTAAAGATTTTGATAACGTATATTTATTTAATGTGTTTAACAGAGAGAAATATGTTAAAATGCACTCATAAGAAATACCGTCTATCGACCGTAATGTTGCGAAATTCTTTTGTATGTCCCTGTATACGAGTCACAATAATTATATACACTAAAAAAGTATACAACTAACTCTTTGCATCTCATTAATATTTGAACCAAATTTGACATCATTTGGATAATTACAGAATATCATCGTAACTGTTTTGTGCAATCCTATAAATAAGTTATTCAATCTATATATACCTTTTTTCTAGAGAAAGCTTGTTTTTAAAAATCTTAACAATGTATGTTGAACCTATAATGTTTAATGCAGCATAATCGTGTTAAAATCCGCTTAAACAGAAATCTGACTATAGGCTTTAATGTCACGAAATTCTTTTGTGTGTCCCTGTAAACAAGCTATAAATATCGTATACATCAGTAAAAACAATGCAACTTATTCTATATATCTCATGAAATATTGTTTCAAATTTGATATAATTTGGCGATTACGTGACATTTTCGAAACACTTTTGTAAAGTCCTGTATGTAAATTATCAAGTCAAAGCACACATTTTCTACAGAAAACATGCTTTAAAGCAAACTGAATAAAGTGTGTTAATTTCATTTTGTTTAGAGTAGTGTAACTATGTTAAAATGCGTTTAAACGAAAATTCATAAGCCGTAATGATAAGAAAAACTTTGGGGTGCACCTGTACACGAAAAATAAACAATATGTACACTAAAAATTATACAGCTATTTCTGTATAGCCTCTAAACATGTGTACCAATTCGCAAATAAATTGAGAGATTTTTGCGGCCGCTGTTGCAATACATACAAATTCTGTCCATAGGCCGTAATGTTAAGAAAAACTTTGGTGTGTCCCTGTACAAGAACTACAAATAGTATACACACCCAAAGCTATACAGCTAATTCTGTGTGGTTCATGAACATGTGTGCCAAATTGCAAGTCAACAGCGTGATTTTTGAGGCCGTTATCACGAGAAAAACAAACATACAGACAAACAGACAAAAGCATTTTGAGTCCCCACTCTCAACGTAGAAGCGTCCACTGACGTTTCGCCAATTATCAGGTAAGAATAGTTGGAAAATGTTTTGCAATCTATGTGAACCGCGTGACTTTTCGTTCTTGTTAATATTTGTTTGTTCATTTATTTATTCAACTTCCAAACTTCACGTGGAAGATTAGTCGTTTAATGGAATAATAAACCCTGTTATTATTATTATTATTTTACTTATTGTACTTTTATTACGTGATATATATATACGTAAATTAACAGAACCATAGAAAAAAAATAAAAAAATTTCGAAAGAAAAATTATAAATATAAATTTTGATTACAGATGCAAATAAAACAATAAACTTCTTAGATCAACTATACCAGATCAGAAACGAATTGAAGGAAACGCCTCAGTTACTTTAAGTAATTTTAAAATACGTAACAAATTAGTTTTCAAGCAGGTGTTTTTAAAAGGAAAAACGAAATATCAATTACATTTTAATATCAATGTCATATATTATAATTACGTGGAGATATTCGTTGTTTAAATTAGCAATTTCAGTTGAAATGAAAGGAAAATAAACAACCATTCTACCGAAGCATGAATACATTTATTTTTGCAAAAGAAGAAATTTTAATATAATTAATTATGGATTGAAAATATTGATCTATGGTGTATTTTTCTCGTTTCATTTCTAATTTGTTTTTCCTCTGAGACTTTACTGAGAAATTTAAATTAGAACTTTCTTTGTTTATATTATTTTGATAACAGAATGTATAATTAAATGTTTTTGATATGAAAAAAAAAAAAAACAGTTATTTAATTTTATGAATTAAAATACAGTTTTTTATAGGAAAAAAATAATCCGGTGTGTCACTCACACGACTTTCTCTTACCCTGAAATTTAATACTATAGGGGAGAGTGGGGATGAATGGGACGCAGGATGAATGGGACAATAGCAAAATTTTTATGTTTTGCAAGTACTAGAAACTTGACAATTTTTCTGATATATGGCAGTACTGAGGTCATTCATCAAGTGTAGTTTCAGAATTGTGCTGTCTGTTGAAGGGCAGAAAAAATTTAAAGTGTCTTTTTCTGCTGCCAGAGTAAGTTTTTATTGATTCAATTAGATAGTAGTTAAAAATTAACTATTTGCTTAAAGTTAATATAACTCACATATGCTGAAAAGGCATTATCTTTTATCGTGTTTATGATATCCATGAAGAATATTGTCAATTGTTCCTTAGGCCTATTTCATGTTTTATATGAACATGTGGTGGTGGGGATGAATGGGACATTCCCCACTATGTACTAATTTAAAGTTGTACACAAGAATTATATTAAAACAAATCGTAAATAGATTTTCAATATTTTTATAACCTGCACAGCTCAATAGTTATAAAATGGAATTATAAAAGTAGTATGGATTTAGAGAAAAATAGATTGAAAATAATTGTTCCGATTTTTGTTTATAATACTTATGATTAAAAAAATTATAAGTTAGAATATTCAATGCAACTTAAATCAATAATACCAATAATTAAAAAAATAAATAAACTAATAATAATTGGATTAAAATCACAATTATAATCAAGCTAATTAAATAAATCCTGGCGATTATTAATGCAATGCAGAATAGAATGCTTATTTTTCCCGATCAGTCGGTAACAAAAATTTATCTGGATAATTTGTACTCTATTATAACGATTTATCTCTTTCTAGTGTCTTATTTATTTATTTATTTTTACATTAAATCTTATCAGACTAAATTACCAAAGCCTGGAGCACTAGGAACTGTGCGAACCAAAGGGCTTTTGCTTTGATGTTAATTTGAGTCAATGCATCAGTTTATGTTAATTTCAGTAACTTCATAGTGTGTAATAAAATCACATAAAACAATTTAACTTTAAAAATTTATCTACTTTCCGTTTTGTTTTCTTTTCTTTGTTAACTCCAGTCCTGTCCCATTCATCCCCATAGGTGGGGGTGAATGGGACAATGCACATGCATGTAAAAAAAAAATAATAATAATAATTAAAAATGATAACTTTTTATTAAAGTTACTATGTTTATACGTAACTGATTACTAAAGTGTACTTATGAGCAATGTGATAAAATTCTGAATTACATACGGTGAACGTTATTAATAAAAACATGAAAAATGTCCCATTCATCCCCACTCTCCCCTAAATATTGGTTGGAGATTAAGAGGTAAGACAACGAGAACTGATATGTAAACCTATGTTAAAACAATTCAAATTAGGCTTCGGAAGCATTTTATATGATAATTAGTTCTGTGTGAGGGGGGCTACCGCTTCCTCAACCCCCCGTTTCATTAATACACCTACACTTATATAGAATTTAAATCTGTTTTTAAAATTAAAAGTTATTTTATTACAGAATATTAAAATTTATCAGTCTAATCATTTTATTAAAAATAAGATAGTCATGATAAATTTCAATATTTATCTTTTTTTTTTTTTTTTTTTTCAATATTTCTTTGTATTTACTTATCAGTTGTTTCTAACTCTTTAACATCCGTATTGGAACCTGAAACCAAACATTTAACATTTTTTAATATAATATTGTTTAAATAATTTTGTTTGGTTTAATCAATCTTTAAAGTTTTGCTTGTTGGGTGCGAACGCACCTTGCTGGTTTGGTAATGGATTTGTACCTAGTTTTTTCATCTGATGAAGGTTTGCGTTATCCTATACTGACACGAAACTATTGTTGCGAGTTTTTGTAATATATAGTGTTCACTTGCAAGACCAGGGGCGTAGGAAAGGGAGGGGCTCAGGGGGCTCAAGCCCCCCCCCCTATTAATTATTACAAAACTTCCTTTTAATGCCAAATAAAATAATCACCAAATTAAAACGAAAATTAATGTGTTATAAATGCTCATAATTGGTAATATTTTATAATTAATACTAATAATTAGTGAATACTAATTAACATCCAGTTATTAATTTATTTTGTTAAGATTAATTTTGAGTAATTTTTAACTTGAAAATTTTTAACTTGATTTTTGAATTGCTACGCCCTTGTGCAAGACTATTTATGTATTCAGTTAATAATCATATGAGTTTTATCACGTTAACATATAGATCTTTCAAACCAAAAATCTCTCAAAAATTCATGTTTTTTTTTTTTTTTTTTTTTTTTTTTTAATGTTTGTGAATAGCTATGCGTCTAATATAGTACTTTTTAAAGTTAGCTTAGCATAAAAAAAAGGAGTCACCATTAAAGGGATAATGTTTTCCGTTATCAGCGTATGAAAAATTATTTAAAAAAACTAGTATGTTGTGGCCACCACAAGACTTTCTTCTATATTTTCCTCTGCAAATAATTAATTTTCATGTTAGAGAAAACTACTCTAAATATCCAAAGAAAGACAGTTTATTATCTATAAATGACATCTTAAAAAATGAATTTTTATAATAGTTATTTCACATATCAAGTTTCGTACAAAATATGCCATAGAAGTTTTGAGATACAGCTTTCCTGTTATCGAGGAAATTTTCAGTATCGCAGCGCCACCTATCTGCCAATAAGCATCCAAACTAAATCAGCATAATGTCTCATAATGGCCATCTCACATATCAAGTTTTGTTTGATGACATGAAATACAACCTGAGATATAGCATTCCCTTAAGTTGCGAATATCGCTGTATAGCAGCGCCACCTGTTGAGCGGTTGATACCAAAAGTTGACACGCACTAATTTATGTCGAGGTGCATTTACATATAAATTTATATGCATTTCTGTGCAGTAGTTCCTGAGATATATTTTCCCTTAAATTGCAGAAATCATTGTATAGCAGCGCCACCTGTCGGTCCATAGGCATTAAATTGAATCCAAATAATCTCCCAAAATGGCCTTCTCTTATATCAAGTTTTGATTGATCATATACAATAGAACCTCAGATATAGCTTCCCCATAAATTGTGGAAATCGCTGTATAGCAGTGCCACCTGTTGAGCGGTTGGCATCAAAAGTTGATAGGCACTAATTTAGCTCAAGGCATCTGCATGAAAATTTATATGTAATTCTGAGCAGTAGTTCTGGGGATACAGTCGCCACAGAATTTTTGTCTCACACACACATACACAGACAGACAAACATTTTCTAAAAATGATCAAATCGTGTTCTAGACCTCTCAAAACGTGTAAATCCGTCGAAAACCGGGAGTCGAAAATTTTTACGAATCCAATACTTTCTTCTATTGAATATAGAAGAAAATAATAAATAAATAAATTAAATAAAATAAATTTCCCACATCCAGATATATTTATGTTTTCATGCATATGTTCCTATGAATCTTATTCAATAGCTTCATAAATTTGTAACAGCCTTTCAGAAACTTGATTTTCTAGATTTAAGTGAAACAAAAAAGTATTTATTTCACTGTTACATACAAAATATGTTTCTCCATTTTAAATCTATAAGATTACCACATCTAGTTTAATAAATATGCTAAAACATATATGGGCAAAGGAAGCGGTGTTGTTTGAACTGTAGAAATTTGAATTTAAGTAGACGCAATTAATCTATTCGGAAAACAGCAGCAGAATATATTTCAGAAGTTATTTAATGAAGCATATAAAGACGTACAGCTGTAGAAGAGATATAACAAATTCCAACCTACCGCGATATAAAATTTATGAAATTTGGTTCCCAGAAGCACTATATAAACTTATATCGTTTGTCATGTAGTCTTTCTTTTTATTAGAATCTATAAATAATGCACCTTATGACTAGTCATTGTAACGATTTAATTTTTGTTCTAATCTCTTCTTGCTTCTGCCGCCAAAACATGAAATTTGGTTAATTTTGAAGGAAATTTTTATCGTGGAAACACATGCGATAATTAACTAACAAGGCTAGAAACAAGTTTGTGTAATGTTGGACAAGTTCTATTTTAGTGGAGTAATATTTTCACATCGGAATCACTCAGCATAACATGGCTTGTCCTTTAAAACAAGGGAGGTGTGCGAAAAGAATTAAAAGAACGTTTATTTTGTTTTCCTGAAGCGGGCTTGGCTGTGAATCATAATGAATCAACCTGAAAAGAACAGGTGTTTCGTTATCCAAGGGATCTTGTTCATTATAAATAAGCAGTATAGTGGGAAAATAAAGGTATGAGACTGTCTCCAAAAGAATTTATGGGAAAAAATCTACATGTTGCGACATGGATAACGAGAAGGTGTGCTAGCAACTTCGGCATGTGAACATGATAACGATAATTATTGCGTTATATTTTATCGATTTAACCCTTTCATGTTCACTACATATTTTCTTTTGAAAATTGCCAGTTTCAAAAAGGGGTATTAGACACATAGTTGATGATAAATATGTAAAAAAGAAAATATTCACATTTTCTATTTTAGAGATATTTTAAAGTATATTTTAAAATATTTTATTTAGTTTAAAACATCTATATGTTAACCTGTTTTAATTAAAATAATGATTAATTTAATTAATAAATAACTTTGCAAACACTGTAAATTTCGAAACTCCCAATAGTTGCTTCAGATCAAAATAATAGTATGGCCCTTCATCAGGTTAAGGATTTATTCGGGAGTGCATAATCAAAGCAGGTAGGTGCATTAACGTCTATTACGAAATTTAAATTGACTTCAACATATGGCTTCCTCTGAAGCATTATTATTTTTTAAATTTCGAAGTAATGCTACTATCTAGCGAACTGAAAAGAAACAAGAGAAACAAGGGGAAAAAATTAAAACAAATCTGGTGTGAAACAACCACTTGACTTCCATTACCCAATATTACACGTATTGTATGTATTTTTTGGAATTTTCCAGTTAGAGAAACTTGATACACATATAAAGACATATAAAACAGAGTTTACACAGATAGTTATGAGAAAGGGTATCTAAAATGGATTAATGAAACAATTTTCAAGAAAATCGTTAGAGCCGTTTTTGAGACATCAACTTTTACCAAAACTTGGTATTCTCAATTATTGAGTGGAAAACAATAATTACATACAAAGGGATATTTAAAAGAGAGTTAATATAGTAAGTTTGAAAAAAATCCGTACAGCCATTTTTAAAGGAACGCCTTTGCAAGACCTGAAATTGAGCTATTTATACAGGGCGTGTATCAATTTTTCTGAACTAATCAACTATATCAGTCGAAAGGACATCTAATGGAGTGTTTATATAGCAACTTTGAAGAAAATCGCTAGAGCCGTTTTTGAGATACGGACTTACAGTCCCATTTCCGATTTCCGATGACCCATTTCCGGTTTTCCAATTTTCACCAAAATTTGTAAAATCCATCTGTACACCAGACCTGTATCAGCTGTGAAGTTTCGTAGTTCAATCTTTATTAGCTTCGGAGATATGATAGCCAGAAGATTCCACACATACATATACACTGACCAATTGCCAAAAGCTACTTTTTTGGACTCAGGAGGCTTTACAACGT
This sequence comes from Salticus scenicus, assembly GCA_963930645.1. Lineage (NCBI taxonomy): Eukaryota > Metazoa > Arthropoda > Arachnida > Araneae > Salticidae > Salticus > Salticus scenicus. The sequence goes on from OZ005653.1 coordinate 309,289,971, forward strand.
GTAAATCAGGTGAAAATTCGGTATCAAATTTTTGGACCGAATACAATACTTCTATTACAGTAGTAAGGTAATGGAAGTAAAAAATTGTTACATAACAAAAATAATAATAATAATTAATTAAATATTAGGGTTTCGTTGGGAAATGAAATGAAATGAACATTAAAGGGTTAAAATGTCATTTTCTTTCCCTTTTTAGTAAGAATATTCAAACTTATTAAGTATTTATTGTATCATCATAAAATAATTTAAAAAAAAAAAAAAAAAAAAAAAAAAAAAAACGAAATAAATTGAATAACATTTTAAGAAACTTTCAGCAGAATTCTAAGCAATACCCATACGACTTTCTGCTTGGAAATCAATTTTTACTTTCTCTTACTCATAAGGTAGAGAAAATAATATTTTTGGGTAAAATTTTCGAAATTTGTTATATTTACACGTTTTGAGGTCTCCTGAATCCAAAAATCATGTTTTTAGGAGTTGCTCTGTGTGTCTGTCTGTTATCAGCATATCACAAAAACAAATTATAGCAGAAAGTCCAAATTTGGTATTCTGAATGTGTATCATATACAAATGCTACACTAAACTTTTCGTTAAGATGAAGCAAATGGTTCATGTACAGGGACACCCAAGAGAATACAAATATATTACGTCTATGGGGGAAATTGCAGGTAAATAGAGTTTAACATCTACAGACTGCACTAAACCAAATGAAATGAATATATATTTTTTATATGCGTAAAAACATGTTTCATGTATAATATGGTATAGAATTCGTTCACTGTTCGTTTACAGGGCTACACAAAAGAACTAGGTTATACTGCGACAATGCTTTAAAATTGATGAAAGTATATAGCTTGTGCTGTCTGTTATTAATATAGGATTATATTTAAGTGTATCACGTGATGTGTAGATAACCTTCAGAAGATACACAGGTCTACCAATATTTAAGCCATAACATTATTTTTTATAACTAGTGAAAGTGCTTTACTATAATATTTTACCATATCCAGGAAAGCTGCTATCAGGAACTGAAATTAATTCTTAATAGCCAAGTAAATAATGTTTTTTTTTTGTTTTTTTTTTTTAAGTTAAATATCCATAGCTTTTTTTTTTTTTTTTTTTTTTTTGTATATTTACACGTTTTTAGGCTGCCTGAATACCGAAGTCGAATTTGTAACGTTTGATCTTTGTCTGTGTCTCATACAGTAAATTAAAAACAAATAATTTCAGGCGATTCAAATGTTGTATTTTGAAGTAAATACGTTGGAACGTTTGTTACTTGGAAAGTTTGTTCAAGATCGATAAGTTTCAAGGAATAATGAGTGTGAAAGTTGTCTGAATAATTTTAAATGAACTTTTGAACTTAACGGATTTTAATTCACACAATAATGAAACGGGGAGGCTGAGAGGGGCGGTATCCTCCCTCATATGGAATTATTTGTCAAATAAAGTTGTTCCGAAGCCTAATTTGAGTTGTTTTAACATAGGTTTACATAACAGTACTCGTTATCTTAACCCTTAATCTCCAATCTAGACTTATAGTATTAAATTTCAGTGTAAGAGAAAGTCGGGTGAGTGACACACCAGATTATTTTCTTTCAAAAACTATTATAGCAGTTCCTTAGTGCTTTCAATTACACTGGTCGGAATCAAACTTTTCCCTGTATTGGTAATGATCGTTTTTCACAATTTTAAAAATGCTAAGCCCACTTATAACAATTAAATTGTTCCCCCACATATCATTTTTTGGCGGATAGAGGTGGAGAGGAGGTGTTTTCCCCAAATTCTTATGTACTTACTGTAATTCACTACGGTATGTTTGTGAATCTCAAGCTAATAAAAAATGTGCCTCCATTTTAAGGTAAATATAAGCTTTTTCATTTGTCTCTCCGGTGCTCAGGTGGTTAGAGCGTCATGTGAGTAACGCGGTGGTCGAACGTTAGGCACCCCGAATGTCCGGCGTGTTAAATTTTACAGATGATTAGTAGAAAAGATGTCAATTGATTAAAGGAAATTTTTCGTTGACTACACAGTATCCTAAGAATTTTTGAAGAGTTTTTTTAAGAAGCCTTTTTTTTATTTTCGAATGTTGAAATTTAAGGCAAAAATTTAGTATTCAAACATAAAAATGTTTTTAAAAAAATTAACTCATCGATAAATTCACAAAGTAGTACACAAACATATTTAAAATATTTTTTTAAACTCAAAATTTGCAAAATCATAACTTCGAAAAGATTTATGTGATATTATAGTATACTTTGGGCAGGAGAAGATTTATAAGTAATCCATAACTATGATATGACGAGGCGTATACATTTTAAACACATAAAATTTAATAGATGACTACGACAATTACAGATGAAATACACAAGTTACACAAACGACTACATTTTGAAGACTGATCTGTTTTAGCAGAGATAAAAGTAAAGGGAAATTAACAGATCACTGATTGGACAATACAGTTTACAGGTACATGTACATTTACGTGACGTCACTTACCAAAAGTCCAATAGATTGAATCAGGAATACAATGGTGAAATACACCACAGATATGATACATTAAGAATTTGGGTTTTAAAAGTTTTTTTAAAATAGATTATTTATAAATAAAATAGTTTTCTCTCGCTGAAACATTAGCGCTATCAGTGTGCTGTTCTTTATATTTTATGTTCGTTCACCTAATTTTATTTGAACTTTTTATAGAAAACAATCCCCATGCATTTCCGAGAAAGTTGTGTACCCTCCTTTGAAAGACCATGATGTGAATACACACATGATGCGCAATCTCCTAAAACAAATGTCAATAAAATTACTTTTTCATGAGATACTATTGTTTTTGTAATAATGTAATAAAAATCTTTCACACAGTTCATTTTATTTATTTAAATTAAATTAATTTTTTATGCCAGCCAATGTTATGAAACTGATAGATTTTTAAATCGTATCCCCTCCCCCCCCCAAAAAAAAAAAAAATAAATAAATAAATAAATAAAATAAAATAATAATAATAATAATAAAGAAAAAAGAAATGAAAGATAAGACATTTATCTACAATATGCAGATTAAAATTACTTTTCTGCTTTTTACAATATATTTCTTTCATATTCTCTCAAATAATACTATATTCTAAATAATATATAATACTATATTCTAAACAATACTATATTCTAAATAAATAACACTATATTACTCGCAAATAATACTAATGCATAATTTAGAAAATAATATTTTTAGAAGAAATGAGCAATAAATTACAAACACTTTAAATAATTTACTTAAAATTACTTCTCCTTTTATTTATGTAAACTTGCATTACCAAACTTTTCAATAGTATACACTGTTAAAAATTTCAGTTCAAACTTGAACCACTATATGGAGTAAAGCTATAAGCAAAACCATAATAGGTATTGTTCAATCTCACTTTTTAGTTTTCTATTTCTTGCGATTGAATTTTCAGTTGCACCAAAACTTGGAGAAGTGTTTCAGCGTATATGCAATTGTAATCCCCTTCTATTCAGGAGATGGCGCCACTAGCGCGCTGAAAATCATCTGCTGTAAGCCAGAAAGGGAAAATAAATTCTGTGAAATGAAATCGCGTGTGATTATGTCATTCAAAACCAACATTCATTACAAGGAAAAAAGAGTTCTTTATTCAATTTTTCACTATCTAGATGTTACTGTAAGAAAGTTTATTGAAATATATCCTTTAAGAAGAGAGAAAAATCCATTATATACAGTCCTGGAAGTATGAATCAGTAAAATTCTTTTTGAATCCAAACCAAGTTTAAATTCAAGAACGTGGACGAAAACATAGGTTAAAGTGCAAATTTTATGCAACAACTCACCCATGGATGAAGATAAGACCCTACTCTTTTATCAAAATCATCGAAACAAACCTATCGGGCAAGAACGCGTATCCAAGCCATGACTAACGCCAGGGCATGCGGGGCAGCTGCCCTGGGCCCCCTTCTGGAAGGGGCCCCTCACAGGCATATGCAAAAATTGTGCAACCCTTCTGCTACTGCAAGGGGCCCCCAGAGAAAGACTTTGCCCCCAGGGCTGGTGAATATATGTATTCTATATCCCTGCTTTGACCCGGGGATTCATGTAGTCTTATGGCCGTATTCACCATTAACTTCAATTCCCGGTTCAACGCAAAAACTTGAAAAGATTCTAAAGGCAGGGTTCAGCTTTCCAGCAAAATTTGGAAGGCTGTTTCTGCCATCTAGCGTCGAGAATTTCATATACAGAGGCTGTTCGCACATTTTTTAGACGATTTTATTTCGCAGTAAGAAAAAATCGTTTGCATGGAGAATTTTATTTTTACAACAGTTATATTTTTGGAAGTTTTATTTATCTTCTGATATTTAGAATTTTTGTTTAGATGCAAAAATGCGCTTTTAAAAAGGCAGTGGATGGAAGGATGGGTTTCCGCTCTTTCCAAAAGAGTTTTTAGTGAAATCTTTATGAAAAGCATTTATCAGGAGAAAAATGGAAAAATGTCGCAACAATAGATGAATCTTGGTTCTATTTAAGTGGTTGCAATAAAAAAAGATCAATTTATTATCACAAAAGTGGAGAAAAATTTTTTTGCTACATGGTTCAAAGCGTCAAAAAAAAGTTTTTCTAAAGGATTTATGATATTGCCACTGGTTTTTCATGCAAACGCAAGATAAAAGCAAAAAAAATGTGACAAAAATGTCAAAATCAGCTCTAAATACTATCAAGAACATATTTTAATTCCAATTTTTAAAAATGAAAATCCAGATCTTTATCCACAATGCTATCAATCCGTTGAACTGTATCAAGACAAAACAAACAGCCACACATCGCAATCCGCAATTGCTTTTCTAGAAAAAAAATGGAACAAAAAAACGGGAATTAAAACCATACCCTTCACTGATATTCCTGCTAAATCTCCTGATGTATTACTGTTGGATTTTTGTGTTTTTTGACTCTTAAAATCAACATTATATCCAAACACCGACTACAACGCTTTGTGGACTTTGGAAAGCCGTTCAAGAGGAGTAGAAAAATATACCTCTTCCGATATTATAAAAAAGCATTATTATCATAGAAATTACGATGCAGAATGATAGTTAAGAACAAGGGCTATCAAACTGAACAAATAAAACACGAAATATGAGTGAAATTGCTTCAGTACACTCCATCAAAATCGTCTAAAAAATGTGCGAACAGCCTCTGTAATATTTGAATGGTTATTTTCCCCTAAAAAATCTGGAAATAACTATACCACTAGATGGCAGAAACAACACGAAAAAAAATTCTGAAAATTTGTAATCTTCCTTTATACGCTTTTCAAATTTTCATGTTCAACCGGGAGTTGAAGTTATTGGAAAATAAACCTGCGCGTAGCACAGTGTCAGATTGTTAGATTTGGGACACGAAGGTCTTCAGTTCAATCCCTGCTTTGGTCGGATGTTGATTTTTTTTTGTATTATTATTATTATTATTTGTTTAAAATGTAATACCTATGTTTGGTTCAACATAAAATTACCACATCATGTTAAAAGGTGGTTGCAGCTACTTTAGTACCAAGGTTTGGTTCAAACTAACACAAAAATTATAGCAATATTGTTACAAAATTGTAAATAATTGTGTTTATTTTTGTATAAATTCTTCCAAGGAGGCTTAGTAAATTGATAAAGTGCTAATTTTATGCATTTCTAGTCGTTTTAGCGTTAAAATAACCTTATTTTCCCTTAAAAACGCATTAAAAAGCCCCAGTAAGGCAGGTAATGGATTTGGCGCCAAATTTGGCGACTTTTTCCCACCTTGGCGAGAAAATCCTTATAAGGGATATACCAAATATGGAAGCTGTAAGTTGATTGGTTGACCACTTTCTAGAGTTTTCTCGAAAAATCTGGGTTCCATGGAACAGTATATAAGAAGCGCTTTCTCGCCAAGGCAGTCAGTTCAGTTCAGATCTCAGCCAGCTTCGCTAATGCTTGTATTGTTTGAGCCTCTTTGAAAGAGACTTGCTTTAAGTATTATTGCTATACAGTTTGTACTGTGAATTTGCTATTGACAGCTGTTGTTTAAGCTGTGTTTACTAGTTGAATTGAAGCTGATACTTGGTTTATAGACCTGCATTTTTCTGGAACTTTCTGTGAATAAAGTACTGAATTTTTGTACGTTTGGCCTTTCATTCTCGGACAACTCACGAACCCCCAAGTACGCAACATTTCTGGTGTCAGAAGCGGGATTGTCTGTGAATGGTGATAACGAGAGCTATGGAGCAAGAAATGAAGAAATTTCTAGAAGGTCTCACTGCTCAGATGAATGAGTTAAGATCTGCATTGATAGAGAAAATGGAAACAGGACAGGAAAAGATGGAAGCATCGCAAAGAGAGATGAAAGATAGCCTGAGTCAAGAGATGAAAGAAATGAAGGCAGCACAAGAGAAAATGGAAACATCGCAAAGAGAATTGAAAGACGGTTTGACTGATGAAATGAAGGAAATAAAAGCAGTTCAGGAAAAGATGGAAGCCAGTTTGACCGAAGAAATTAAATCTAATCAAGATGAGATGAAGAGAGAGCTTTCAACGGCGAAAGAATCAATAGAGGGTAAATTAACGGTGATGGAAAATAGAATGGATGGAATAGAAGAGAAAGTTTTAAAGATAGAAGAAAATTTTGAAGAGAAAGTTATAAAGGTAGAAGAAAATTTTGAAAAGAAAGTTTTTAAAATAGAAGAGAGATTTGAACAGAGATTTACGAAGATAGAAGACAATTTTGAGGAGAAAGTTAAAGAAAATTTTGATCAGGTACTGAAAGGAAGGTTTTCTGAGATGGAAGGTAAATTGAAGAGAATATAAGAAGATCTGGAGAGAAGAGTGGAAGAAAAGTTAGAATCCATGCCCCAGGAAACTGAAAAGAAAGAGAGAAGAAGCCAGAATCACGAATTTATTAAGCTATCTACCTACGACGGCAGTTCCTCCTGGCATGTATATAAGACGCAGTTTTCCATCGTAGCTGAAGCTAACGGCTCGGACTCTACCGCCAAGTCGGTCCACTTAGCAGCAGCATTACGGGGAGATGCAGCCGAGATACTGCGAAATGTTTCTAAAGAAGAAAGGAACGACTTCGAGGCCCTGACTAGAGCACTGGAGCTACGGTTCGGAGAGAAGTGTTCTAAGGTCTATAGTCGCCTCCAGCTAAAATCCCGTTACCAGAAAACGGGCGAAAGTTTGCAAGAGCTGGCAGCGGACATTCAGAGATTGTCACACCTAGCATTCTCAGACTGTCATGCTGACACTCGAAACGACTTAGCCCTCCAGTACTTTATCGATGCTGTTCGGGATCCAGAAATTCAAAAAGCGCTGAAACTCTCCAACATCAAAGACGTAGAATCAGCTTTAGGCTATGCACTTAGGATAGGGGCAGCCCAACAAGCCTCCCGCAAAGACCGCCATACGATAAGAGCAGTCTCATTAAATGATACGCGTGCTTATGAAAATGAAATGAAGAGAAGTATCGCAGAGATCTTAAAGAGATTGCGCAGCCTGGAGAATAATAAGGAAATAAAGGATCGGCAGATAAAGTGTTGGGGCTGTGGAGGGGATGGTCATGTGAAGAGGAACTGCCCTGTACGATCAACTATAGGAAATCACCCGGCTTCACCATCACTGCAGGGAAACTAAGAGGAGGCCATCTCGCGGGGCGGAGGTTGCCTGAAATTAAAGAGCCCCAATTTACAGTATTTCATGTTTCATCGATGAGTGGCGGCGATAATGGACTTCACGTCTATGGCCAATTCACCAACACCACCTGCCGGATGATTCTGGACACGGGAGCCAACGTGACCATCATTAGAACGGATTTGGCTCAAGAACTAAAAGAGAAGATCATTTGGACGCGGCCCTGTGTTAAACTCCAGACTGTGACCGGAGACGAAATCAAAATATATGGAAAAATGAACTTGACTATCACTTTTGGGAATGCCAGTTACCATCATATGGCATATGTGGCTGATATAAGAGATCCTTTAATCATTGGAATTGATTTCCTGAGAAAATTTAACTTTCAATTGGACTTCAAGAATAATGAACTGCATTCGAGTTCGGAAGACATCGCTGTGTTCAACACTGAAAATCAAGACATTCAGACGATTTGCCAGATAACAGCCAAGTCTGAAATTTCCATCCCTCCACATACAGAGACAATAGTTTTAGGAACACCCCCTACCAAGCAATACTTCCGCTATGGACTGATTAAATACCCGAATACAGACAATAGCCCAAGAGGAGTTCTGGTAGCTTCATCTCTAGTTGATCTCTCAAAGAATACTATTCCTGTGAGAGTCGCAAACATCAGCGATAAGGTCCGGACAGTGAAGAAGGATGAGGTGTTAGCAACCTGCACTCCTGTCACATGCATCAACCGCCCCACGCAATCAACCGAATCCAAGTCTTCCGACCAATTAATGACGGAATTACTCAAGAATGCAGAGTTAGGAAAGGAACAGAGATGTGCTGCGGAGAAGCTACTCCAAGAATTTAAAGACCTTTTTTCTCGAACACCTGAAGACGTCGGGAGAACGAACATCACCCAGCACAGAATTGATACAGGAAATCATCCTCCAATCAAACAACATCCAAGAAGACTTCCATTTGCTAAACAGGAAGAGGTCACTGAACTTCTAAGTGAAATGCAGCACAATGATGTCATCGAGCCATCAACGAGTCCTTGGGCCTCTCCCATAGTACTGGTGCGAAAAAAGGATGGTTCAACAAGATTTTGCATGGATTATCGTCGTTTGAATGACATCACGAAGAAAGACAGTTACCCTCTTCCCAGAATTGACGATACATTAGACACACTTGCTGGCAATAAATGGTTCTCGATTCTGGATCTGAAGAGCGGTTGCTGGCAAGTAGAATTACATCCTGAGGATCGTGAGAAGACAGCATTCACCACGGGACAAGGACTGTGGCAATTTAAAGTTATGCCGTTCGGATTATGTAATGCACCTGCCACCTTCGAACGCCTGATGGAGACAGTGCTAAAAGGACTTTCCTATGAAGCCTGTCTGGTGTATTTGGATGATATTATCATTGTGGGGTGCACTTTTGAAGACCATCTACGAAACATCCGAAAGGTGCTGGAGAAACTCAGAATGGCTAACCTCAAATTGAATCCAGGCAAGTGTAACTTGTTCCGTCGTGAAGTGAGCTACCTCGGCCATATCATCTCTGCCGAAGGTGTGAGAACTGATCCTGAGAAGATCGCTGCAGTCGAGAACTGGAGTCGCCCTGAAAATGTACACCAACTACGAAGTTTCCTGGGGTTATGCACTTACTACAGGAAGTTTGTCAAGGGTTTCTCAAATATTGCCAGACCACTCCACAAGCTGACGGAAGCCAAACAGAAGTTCCTGTGGACAGATGAATGTCAAAATGCGTTCAAGCGACTTAAAGAGACCTTAACATCATCGCCTGTCTTGACGTATCCACAGCCCGACAGACAGTTCATACTTGATACAGATGCCAGCCATGAGAGTGTCGGTGCTGTTCTGTCGCAGGAAATTGATGGTCAAGAACGTGTCATTGCCTATTGGAGTAAATGCCTGTCTAGACCAGAGCGAAATTACTGTACCACCAGGAAAGAGCTACTCGCCATCGTAAAAGCCATAGAACATTTCCATCATTACCCAGAGCCCGATTAAGGCCTACTGAGGCCCAAGGCCCAGAATGATTTTGGTACCTCCCCCTACCCTCCAACAAATTTAAGAAATTTTCTCAAAACAAATATCTTAACTTGTGCAGGAAGTTTGAATGTTAGTAACAAAATTAAAGCATCGTCTTCATAAAAAGTTTGTTTAAAATTATTATTATTATTATTATTATTTTTTTTTTTTACAAAGAAATCTTAAATCAGTGTGATTATTTTTAGGTGGAATATGTTAATACTTCTTGAGGAAAAACTTAAATTATTGTTTAGACAGAAGTTCTATAAATACGTCAACATTTAAATGCTTTTATTTACCTCCTGGATTGAGTCTGGAAACTCTCTATTCAAAAGTTTCACTCACAATATCATAATATTGGAAGATGTTTTATTTTATTTTAATTTCATCTCAGACTTTCTTTACTTTAATCAAAATATTAAGTACTATTTCAACGTGAAAAGGGCCAGGTAGAGCTCTTAATATAATAATCACCCCAAGGGATAGTCTAAAGACATGCCATCATAATTTTCAACTTTTGCCTTAAGTACGGAATTTTAAGTACGCCTTAAGTACGGAATACAAATTTTTATAAGGAAACTTTTGCCAAAAATAGCCCTTTAAATTTTTAAGATTATTTTGGTGCCCTAGGCCGAGGCCTAGTTGGCCTGTGCGATAATCAGGCCCTGTCATTACCTCTATGGCAGAAGATTCCTGCTCAGGACTGACCATGCATCTTTAACGTGGTTGCTTCAGTTCAAGAACCCGGAAGGACAGATTGCCAGGTGGATACAACGCCTCCAGGAATATGACTTTGAGATACGTCATCGTAAAGGGACTCTACATGGTAATGCAGATGCCTTGTCACGGAAGCCCTGCTCGGAAAGCTGCAAGTACTGCTCTAGAGCCGAACAGAAATACCTGCCGATAAATCCGGTTGCCTGCCAAGTTACTGTCTCAACACCATCAGAACAAGATCCCGATCCCTGGAGTGACGAAGAACTTAGACAAGCCCAGTTGGGAGATCCTGACATAAAGCCAATATTACAGCTGAAGGAGACAACCGGCAACAGACCTACCTGGCAGGACATTTCCAGATTCAGTCCCATTACGAAAAGTTATTGGGCACTTTGGGACTCTCTTCATATCAGAAACGGCGTATTATACAGAAAGTGGGAATCTGATGATGGGAAAAGCTTCAGATGGCAGATTTTATTACCAAGATCAAAAATTCCAGCTGTTTTAGAACAACTGCATAGTAGCTCTACCGGAGGCCATTTTGGGGTAATGAAGACTCTGCAGAGAGTTCGGGAACGCTTCTATTGGTGCAAGGCAAAGGAGGATGTGGAGAAATGGTGTAAATCCTGTGATGCTTGTGCGGCACGCAAAGGCCCGCAGAAACGAAGTCGAGGAAGACTGCAACGGTATAACGTGGGAGCACCATTTGAACGGATTGCAATCGACATCTTGGGTCCTTTGCCACGGACCTCCAGTGGAAATAAATACATCCTCGTCGTGATGGACTATTTCACCAAGTGGCCTGAGGCATATCCCATTTCCAATCAAGAGGCATGCACAGTCGCAGAGGTCCTAGTGCAGGAATGGGTGTCAAGGTACGGCACGCCCCTACAACTTCATACCGACCAAGGTAGGAACTTTACCTCTGATGTTTTCAAAGGACTGTGTCAATTACTCGGCATAGACAAAACCCGGACAACACCCTTACATCCCCAGTCGGACGGCATGGTCGAGAGGTTCAATCGTACCATCCTGAATAACCTCTCTCTTCTAGTATCAAGGAACCAGCAAGATTGGGACTTGAAGTTGCCATTGTTCCTGCTGGCTTATCGAAGTGCTGTCCATGAAACCACCGGCTATACTCCAGCCCAGATGCTATTTGGACGTGAACTTCGTCTCCCTTGTGATCTCCTGTTTGGTTGTCCACCCGATGCGCCTTCATCGCCCGAGGAGTACATCCAAGATCTCCAGGCACGATTTGAGGACGTACACAACTTTGCTCGGGAGCGGATTAACATGGCAACGGAGAAAATGAAGACGAGGTACGATCTAAAGGCTACACAACATCAGTTCCAGGAGGGAGACAAGGTCTGGTTGTGGAATCCTGTTCGACGCAAAGGACTCTCCCCCAAGTTACAGTGCAACTGGGACGGACCATACACAGTCTTAAAAAGGCTGAATGATGTAGTGGTGCGGATCACTAAAACACCTTCATCAAAACCGAAGGTGGTGCACTATAACAGGCTAGCCAAATACCACAATTAACGGTAATATTAAATGTAAAATGTAAATACTGATAAAATTTGCGCATGCGTAATGTAAATATTTGTACATATTTGTCAATTTTGTAAATATTTCTCACTTGATTTATATTTCTATTTTATCATTATATGCAACTTAGTTCTTGTATTTTAGATTGTGTAAATTTGTTTAGTTTCTCCTCTTGACCAAGGATTGCACTGCCCGGGACGTGCAGTCCTTGGGAGGGGGGCAGTGTTACAAAATTGTAAATAATTGTGTTTATTTTTGTATAAATTCTTCCAAAGAGGCTTAGTAAATTGATAAAGTGCTAATTTTGTGCATTTCTAGTCGTTTTAGCGTTAAAATAACCTTATTTTCCCTTAAAAACGCATTAAAAATGTGCGAACAGCCTCTGTAATATTTGAATGGTTATTTTCCCCTAAAAAATCTGGAAATAACTATACCACTAGATGGCAGAAACAACACGAAAAAAAATTCTGAAAATTTGTAATCTTCCTTTATACGCTTTTCAAATTTTCATGTTCAACCGGGAGTTGAAGTTATTGGAAAATAAACCTGCGCGTAGCACAGTGTCAGATTGTTAGATTTGGGACACGAAGGTCTTCAGTTCAATCCCTGCTTTGGTCGGATGTTGATTTTTTTTGTATTATTATTATTATTATTTGTTTAAAATGTAATACCTATGTTTGGTTCAACATAAAATTACCACATCATGTTAAAAGGTGGTTGCAGCTACTTTAGTACCAAGGTTTGGTTCAAACTAACACAAAAATTATAGCAATATTGTTACAAAATTGTAAATAATTGTGTTTATTTTTGTATAAATTCTTCCAAGGAGGCTTAGTAAATTGATAAAGTGCTAATTTTATGCATTTCTAGTCGTTTTAGCGTTAAAATAACCTTATTTTCCCTTAAAAACGCATTAAAAAGCCCCAGTAGGGCAGGTAATGGATTTGGCGCCAAATTTGGCGACTTTTTCCCACCTTGGCGAGAAAATCCTTATAAGGGATATACCAAATATGGAAGCTGTAAGTTGATTGGTTGACCACTTTCTAGAGTTTTCTCGAAAAATCTGGGTTCCATGGAACAGTATATAAGAAGCGCTTTCTCGCCAAGGCAGTCAGTTCAGTTCAGATCTCAGCCAGCTTCGCTAATGCTTGTATTGTTTGAGCCTCTTTGAAAGAGACTTGCTTTAAGTGTTATTGCTATACAGTTTGTACTGTGGATTTGCTATTGACAGCTGTTGTTTAAGCTGTGTTTACTAGTTGAATTGAAGCTGATACTTGGTTTATAGACCTGCATTTTTCTGGAACTTTCTTTGAATAAAGTACTGAATTTTTGTACGTTTGGACTTTCATTCTCGGACAACTCACGAACCCCCAAGTACGCAACAATATAATAATACGAATTTCAAAACTAAAAATTCCCAACAGTAATGTAAAAAAAAAAAACACTGAGTTTGAAAATTATTTCATAAATTTATTATTTAATACCTTGACACATATTGTTAGAGAGGGGGATATTGTGTTTTGTGTCAAATTTTTAAATTTGAGTTTTTGATATACAGTTATTTAAATTTGAGTTTTTGATTAAATAGTTTGAAGCCACCTGAATCCGTAAAACAGATTTTTAGCGGTAGGTCTGTGTGTCTGTTATCAGCATAATTAAAAAAAAAAAAAAAAAAAAAAAAAATCGGCTTTCTCTGAGATCGGTCTCCTTATTTTGATTGTTCTTCTTATTATATGCGTATAACGCAAGTATTGCAAATTGCAAAGTGACGATGGAAAACATAACTTTACTTGTTTCCTCTCATGGTGTGAAATAGAACAAATTTCTCACTCTAAAGTTGAGTGAAATAAAGCTTTTGTAATATGAAATCGTTTTGACTCTTTCATAAGTTACTTGAACCGCATAAATAGAGTTTAATTGCCATGGTTACGGTCAATGTCATATGAAAAAATAAAAAATAACAAAATACGTAAGTTGAAACGTTTATCTCCCCTATCAACCTGAAACATCTATAACTCGACGAACAATTCCAATTAATCTTTTCCCACAGAAGCAAATTATGATATTTCTGAAAGACATTAAACGATTAATATTTAAAAGGTAATTAAAATTATAATCTTCGTCTAAAAAAAAAAAAAAAAAAAAAAAAAAAAAAAAAAGACATCTCAATTATTGACGAACATTCCTAATATTCGATCCGTCCTCGGGGCAAGACTTGTTATCGTCTGTTAAACATCTAAATATCCCGAAGTAATTTCGCATGTTTATTATTTTTACCCACATATGACTGTCGTACGTTACGACACGACAGACACCAATCCCTTAGGACATACCATCATTTTTTGCTCCGACTTATTCGCGACATCTATTTCAAAATTTTCCCACCACCAAACTAACACCTGTTCTTTAGTAGACTTCATTATGATTCTTCACCACTGCCTCATAGTAACATAACTGCCACTTAAATTCGTTATTAGAACCCGATGCATTAAAGAAAGAACAAACGGACGAAATCCGTGGGAACGAGAACCCTTTTTATAATCTTTTATCGTCTGATCGCGTCGTTCAGGCCTTTAGATATAAAAGGTCGTTATTAATTACGTTTAGAGACAGACAATTTTTGGAGTGTGGGCCGATGTTCCACGGACGATTGAACACGTGCTTTTATGTGAGAAATGGGAGGGGGTGAGAAGGGGTTTAAAGGACGAAATTGTCTTAAATACGTGATAAACATCTGCGGGTTCTGTTTACGGAACTCTTTTTTTGTTTATTTAATTTCAAGATCTTATTTAAGGTTATGTTCTTTAGAAGACATTAAGATTAAAGCACCTGGATTTTATGTGGTAATTTGTTGTAATTTATGTACTTAATAATGTTTGATAAATATAAAAATTAGGGAGAAGGTAATATAAAATATCTGATATCATTTATCATTAAAAAACATCTGCTTGAAATATTCAATCTTTAAAGAAAATTTTCATTTTTCCATTTTGGAATATTTATGTCTGGCTTGCACACTGCTTGGCGATAAAGAAGAGATTATATTTTGAGAAATTTCAAAAGATTTTTAAATGATTACTTAATTGATCTATATGTCGAATAATAATAATAATAATAATAATACCGAGTAAGATGGGGACTTCTTTGTTAAAAGCACTTGTCTGTTAGTCGCGCTAGTTGGTCTAGTCGTTCGGAGTTTTTCGTGGTTCTCCCCCAAACGTGCGTTAATACAAACTAGGTTTCCTGTAAAAGATCCCCATAGTGAACATCTCACCCAGGCCTAGGGCCCAAGAATAGTCAGTTGGCTTTAATCTCACACACACTTGCCTACACTGAGAATATATTTATATACCGCTTTCATCTAGAACGAATAAGTGGTCATTTTCTAAATCCCTAAACTAGAAATATAGATTTCTGACTTATACGTATAAGGCCCGCCAATAAGCTGAATAAACGAAATGATTAAGAATTTCTAGTCTATAAACTTCTAGATGGTGAAACAATATTCTGAATCTTTTGTATTGCGAGAAATTCGCGCTTGATTTTCTAGAACTGGGTCATAAACCAAGATTATAGTTACTAAAACTTGCCTCTTGTATTCTCATTTATTTGCAGAGATTCTCAAATAAGCTTGACCTCGATAATATAGGTAAACGCAGGGCCAGATTATGGCACGTGTACACAGGGCACTGGCCCAGGGCCTTCAAATTTAGGGGACTTCTTTTCCAAAGGTTGAGAAGTACTAGTTAATTTTTTTCCATTATATGTGTATTAAAAACCAAAACTGATTAAAAGTTTCTATTTCTATTTAATTAGTGAGCTTAAACAATTATTAAATTTTGTCACTAATCTCCTAAAGTAATTTACATTGGCTGATCATTTGTCTGGAACAGAAAACTTATAATTTTGTTATATAGGTAGCTGAAAAAATGAAGAAATAGAAGGTATTATTGAAGGAAAAATTTAAAAAATGCACTATTTTTATTTATTTATTTTGAGAATGGGTACTTTTGCCGAGCTCTATAAAGCAGGTAAAAGGGGACTCCAAAAAGTAAAGTCAGGCCCTGGGTAAGCGCTCTAGAATTTTAATAGGGGTTTCTAGAACTCGCATTCAAAGGGGACTAAAATTTATAAGAATGACATGGAACTATTTTTACTAGAATCACAATTTAAATTCTAGATGTCAATTACAGAATTTTTTCTCAGTGAAGTAAATAAGAAGTGACACGTTCGAATCTTCCTAGAACCTGTACTATTGAATTTTTCATAATTATAATTCAATTTTGTATTATAATTAAAATATATAAATAAAAATATAAATAAAAAACAAGAAAAGAAAAGAGATTGATGGATTAAAGCAGGGATCTCGGCGTTCTAAAATTGAGTTTTCCTTTCTTCGTTTTATTACATTGTCGCCACTATATATATATATATATATATATATATATTTTTTTTTTTCCCTGAAGGTTTTAACGCTATAATGCTATTTAGAAAATGCCTGATGCGAAAAAAAAAGAAAAAATGTTTATTTGAGAGACTCTTCTAAAAGTTTCAGTAAAAAATATTAAAAATTTTAAAAGCATTCGAGGATGTGTGATTAAATTTTTTAAAATGTGTATTGCTAAACAATAAATAAAATATGGTAATTCTTGTGTGTGTCTCAGGCCACGAATGCTTTTAAAATTTTTTGAATTTTGGCTGAAACTTTAATTCAAGAGAACTGAAACTTTAATTCTCTATCTCGTTTTCTTATTTTTTAAAGCGTTAATAAAAGTATTCTATAAAAATAAAAAGCAACCATTTTTTACTCATATTTTTATCTTATTTTTCTTATATTTTAATACTGCCCAAATAAAATAGCAAATAATTTTTCTGTCAAAACTTTTGGTGGATTAATCAATGTCAATATAAAAAGCATAGTAAAGTAGATACTCCAGTGATTAACATGCTCCAATAATTGACATCTATCCCGAAAAAATTAATAAATAAGAAAAATAATAAAAGCATATATTTTACATATAAGAATTTTAGCATTTTATGTCAAATGCTGGAGCCTAGGGTGCTAATAACTGGAAAAAATGAATAACTAGCAGTGTCAAACACTGGAACATAGGGTGCCAATTACTGGTAAAATGAAAAACTGGCAGTGTCAATTACTGGAACAATGAGTGGGTATAAAATAAAAATTCATATAAAAAAAATATATTATCAAATGTATATATATTAACATTTTTATGGTTCAGAATGTCTTTCATACCCTGTGTACTAACTTAAGATTTCTAAAAATATTTTCTGATGACTAGAACATTAAAAACATCAGAGATTGCTCTAAAAGTGTCAATCACTGGAGCACTTACCCTATTGGCGTTACAGATTTATAAGATTCTTGTAGGTAGTTTGATAGTGTAGGGTGTTAAGATTAATTAACTAAGGGGGCTTCCTATCCTGGGTGGAATGCTCATCGTGGGAATCTATCCCAAGGGTTCTAGACTGTATTTACGTGAGTTTTGGAGAAAATCACGGAAATCTCCAAGTAGTAAACAAACGAGCGCGACCGGAATAGGCTTTTTTGCTGCCTAGTTTCTAAAGCAGTTCCTCTCGGCTACTCATGGGGAAACCATACCTGTAATTTGATAGAGCTGAAATATCATTAAAATTTGACGTGTTTTTAGCTATGAAATCGAAGTAAATGAGAAATGTGAAAATATATTTAAGGTGTTTGTTTTCTATCTTTCAAATATAATTGTATGAATTTTATGCAAAACTGTTTTTTCCCTCTAGTATTTTCGATTTCTTTAAAAGTATGATAAAGAAAGAATGCTATACAACTTATTTTCACAATTTTTATCTTGCAGCTTTCATTTTCGCATAATGTGATAACGAAATAGTCCGTCAAATAAAACCCGCTTTTACCTCGTTCGTGTTATTCCAGACAATGATGACAATTAATTGGGGGGAAACTGTGAAGTTGTTCAAAAGTTAAAATTAGAACCAGTTTAATCTGGCATTGAAAATTCAGTATTTGTTGATCTCATTCCAGCTTGTTGAACATGGTAGCGTGGCCGAGCGGTCTAAGGCGCTGGTTTAAGGCACCAGTCTCTTCGGAGGCGTGGGTTCGAATCCCACCGCTGCCAGGTGCTCTTTTTTTGTTTAGTTTATTTTATTTCTTTTCTTTTATTTCTTTCTTTATTTATTTTGTAGCTAACGCATCCAAATTTTAGTCTCTGTAATTCATGGCACATTCCATAGAAGTACCAAAAACATTTTAAATTATAAAAAAAAAAAAAAAATACCAGATGATAAAAAAAAGTTTTATATTCTCTTTTCATCTTTTTTCTTTTTCTTTCTTTCTTTCTTTCTTTCTTTTTTTTTTTTTTTTTTACTAGTGGGGAATGGGGCAATAAAGAAAAGGAAAAGACTGACAGTATAGTACGATTGATACATTTTATATGAGTGTATAGGTAGTATGTTGTTGAGATTAAGGACGATTGACTACACAAGGGTTCTAAGCCTGATGGGGAGTGCCCTCCGTCTTTCTAGGGGGTCCTAGCCCGCATTTACACAAGTATCGGAGAAAATCACGGAAAACTCCGAACGGCTAGGCCAACGAGCGCGACCTGGAATCGAACTCGTAACCTCACGTCTACCAGCTTTGAGCGTAGAACCGCTAGGCCGTTGATGGGTTGTGTACAGGTAGGTATATATTACTCCCCATGCTTAGTTTTAAATTAGATATAAATAAATTTCTTTTTTCTCCCCTCCCTTTAAAACAGTTAGGACAATTAAATAACTAACTCTGTTATTGAATTATGTTTTGCATTCAAATTAAAACAGGATTGTAGTTAAAATGATACTGATAGTCCATATGCAGGGTGTAATTGTAATATTTTGCTAGATTTATTTTGACTTATTATTATTGTTTATTTATTTATTTATTTATCGGTGATATCTGTACGATTTCCACCAGAACTAGATATTAATTATGCTTGTATAATATATAACTTCAATCTAAATTCATTCCAAATTGTTATTGTTATTCATTAAAATGGATTTTAATGATATCAGGCAAATTTTATTCATACTATATTAAATAATATTAATATACAGTTTATGACTTTATCCTACAAATATTGCTGCGGCTGCTGCGAAGGTAAATTAATAAACATTTACGAATAATGATTATTTCTTTTAGGCAGTATAGCGGTCAACATACGGCACCTTATTAGTACTTGTAGAAAATTTGTATGCCCCTTTATTTACTATTTCAGATATGCTTTATAAATTATGCTTTGCACAGAATTTTCCTTTTATTTTTGTCCAGTAAATTTTAATATTGAAATTTCTATTTATTTTCTAGTGGTTTCAGTACAAAAAAAAAAAAAAAAAATAATAATCGATCGACTAATCTGTTTTTTTTTTCTCCCAGCTCCTGGTGAGAGAAAATATAGAGAAAAGACGATAGTGGTATACAGAGGCGTAGCAATTCAAAAATCTCGGGACTCATTCAAAGATGTTCATTTAAAAAATGGTTCAAAATTATTTTCAAGGAAATTTATTGATAATTTAATGTTAATGACCCTTCACTTAATTACATAGGTCTAAAAAAGTAATGTTAGAAAAATTTGATTTGATAATTTTAGCTGATATATATGTTTTTTGTGTTCTGCTGAAATCGAAAATTAAGCTTGTTTTTCTCTATCACGTATAGATTGTTGCCAATGCAGGGTGTGTATCAACACATTTTTTTTTTCATTTCCGGTAGTTTCTAGTATGTTTGCATAATCATGGAAACATACTGTATAAGTTGCCACATGCTCTGAGAAAAAATTCTGTAACTGACATCTAGAATCTAGTTTGTGGCTCTAGTAAAAATAGTTCCATATCATCCTTATAAATTCTAGTCCCCTTGGAAAGCGAGTTCTAGAAACCCTTATTAGAATTTTAGAGCGATAGCCTGTATTATCGAGGACAAACTTTTTTAAAAATCTCTGCAAATAAAAGTGAATAGAAGAGGCTAGTTTCAGCAACTATAATCTTGGTTTATGATCTAATTCTAGAAAATCAAGAAAGAATTTCTCGCAATACAAAAGGTTCAGAATATTAATTGTTTTACCATCTAGAAATATGTAGACTAAAAATTCTCGATCATTTCGTCTATTCAGTTTACTGGCGTGCCTTATGCGCATAGCTCGGAAATCTATATTTCTAGTTAAGGGATTTAGAAAATGACCACTTATTCATTCTAGATGAAGGCGGTATGTTTTTTATTCCTTCTCAGTGTAATGTTAAATTACTAAAACAAACTCGAATAATGAACTCGAATAAAACAAGTTTTCCTTTTAAAAAGATGATTCTTTCTCATTTGGCATTAAAATGAATTTCAAGGGATCTAATTGGGGAAATTTTTCTCATCCCCTCTCTTTCCTACTTTCCTGGGAGGTAATTGTGGTGGTAGTAGAGTATTAAGCCCGATTGTTACACTAGGGACCTTGTCCTATGTGCAATACCCTCCGTGAGGATGTCTTTCTCAACGTCCTAACCGGTATTCACGCAAATTTCGAAGAAAACCACAGAAAACTTCGAGCAAGTAGGCCGACGAGCACGACCTGAGTTCAAAGCTAACACTTGCGTCTTCCAGCTTAGAAAACTGAATCTCACGGCCATTGATGGGACTGAAGAGAAGGGTGTTAGGGTTAACTCCAATTGAGTGTGCTTGGGTCTTAAGCTTGGATGGTCTTTCTAAAAGGCTCTTAACCTTAACTCACGCGAGGTGTGCAAAAGAGAAAGAAGAAAAAAAGAAGAAGAAAAAAGAAGAGGAAAGAAAAAGAAAAACTCCAAACAGTTAGACTGACGAGCGCGATCCAGGTGGCAACCCGGAATCTCCTATCTACCAGCGTTGAGAGCAGAAAACTCTCGTCCACAGCTTCAGAGAAATTAAGAAAATGGTAGGAATATATATATTTTTTACTGTTATGTAATTTAAGCAAATATACTACTGATGTATTAGACAAATATTAAATAAATAATGTACACAATCTTTAGGCGTAATTCTTTTAAAAACTATTAGTCTAACTTTTTATTAACAGATTTTTTTTTTTCTAAAAAACAATGAATTTCATTCAGAACATATCGCTGTTCTTTATAATCTGTAGTAAAAATTTCATCGATAGATCTTCGAAAAAACTTCTTCATTAAACAGGTGGTAGGCGATGACCGGATTGGAGGAAAAGTGACAACCAAAACTAATATTCATCCAATTCTTCGATTCCACGCATATTACGGAGATTACGTTGGAAAATCCTTTTAAAATTACGAAGGAAAATTCCAACCTATCTATCATGAGTGTCTAGATTACCTGGGAGCGAAGGGAGTCTATCAAACTAGACCTCACACGCGTATCAACACACGCATCGTGTTTGAAAGATTTTGATATCTGGATACAATCGAAGACAGTTGTTTGGGTGGGGCTAAAATTTATCGAATATTACGACATCAGGCCACACCAGTTGGGCAAATTTCATCGTTTGATACTAAATATTAGTCACAAGCTTCAGGTGGAAATTATTATTTCTCATACAAAATAAGGACAAATAGATTTGGGAATAATCTTTAGTAAATAATAACAATGCAAAATCATTAATTTACTAATAAAATTGTCCTGGAACAATTTTTGCCCACTAAAAAGTGGGCAAATTTATCCGAACACCGAAAATCATCGACGAGCATACGAGAGAACATCTAAAAGGGATTTAATATAGCGAGTTTGAAAAAAATCGGTATAGCTGCCTTTTGAGACACCAAGATCTAAAAATAATCGACCTGATCAGGACGCCTAATATCAGTTTTCTAGAGTAACCAACTAATGCATACAAAAGGCCATCTAAAAAGAGGTTTACACAAAAAATTAAAAATAAAAAAAAAAAATTAAAAAAAAAAAAAAAAAAAAAATCATTAAAAATTCGATTAAAATTCGACATCGAAGTTTTTTATCGAATACGATACTACACTGGTGTTCAAAATTTAAGCAACAACCTGTTTTCTCGTTTTCTTCTTTTGCGCAATATTTTTAGACAAATAAACATATGAACATGAAATTTGGATGGCATGTTTTTTTATCATATAATTAACCGAATTTTATGTAACTCTAACATAAGTAATAATTTTTAAGCTAAGAAATATTCTTTTTTTCTCAAAAATAAGCTTTCGAAAAAAGGAAAATTTTCAACAATTTTAGAAAAGAAAACTTAATGAAAAATGGTCGTAAATGTGCATTACAGATAGCTGAAGATGCACATGCATCTGTGTTATATTAAAACTGGATCTTTTTACCTGTATTCATTTTTCTGTTTCTTCTTTTTTTTCGCATATGAATAACTTTTTAAAAAATATACACACAAACATAAAAATTGGATAAGATGTTCATTATAAAACTATTTATCAACATTTTTATTATTCTGCTGATGCTCATAGCTTACAAATTATTAATTATATATATATATATATATAGTAAGGCCCCCCGTGGCAGAAACACGGCGACACGGCGACAATGTCGCAGAAACAGAAATGCTCTTGCAGAAAGATATTACTTAAGTCAAATAAATTTTGTCATTGTGTTAAAAAAAGAGAGAGAGAGAGAAAAAAAAAAAGAAAGAAACTCAAAGAATGGTTTATAAACTGTTCTGAAGAACAAATTTTCGTTTCTGCAGATACGATCGCCCCAATCTTGAATAAGGAGAGGAGATAAAGCGGATGTAACTCACTTGGACTAGCTTTGATACGGCATGTATTAGCGATTCGTGATGCGGTGATATGATTCGGTGTATCGACACTTTTCACTGGTAACCTCTTCACATCGGAACTTCATTTTCGTGTCTCGAAATTTTGTTTTCGCGCCGCGCCTGCCGCTCATGTCGTGTGTATTTATTGTATTGCAAAAAGATGTTTTTTCAAAAGAATGTGGCTTTGCGACCATTTTCCGAATTTCATATTTCATGCATTTTCAGATTCATGCATAACAAAATAGCTGCATCCAGTGATTTTATTAAATTTTTAAAATCTGCATTAATTAAAATATTTGGTTCAAACTATGCAATACATTTCACAAATATATACAGAAATAAGACTATGGGGAAAATTGTAACGTCTGTAGTTATACGCAAAATAAAAAATGAAGCTGAATGCTTACCTTACTTCAAAAAACAGAAAATTAAGAAATTATTCTTAAAAATCTTAGCAATAAATATTAATGGGTATCTTAAGTTATAAAACTGGTATTTTTTCTAATTTTTTTCTTTACTAATCATTGATTATTTTAATTGTGATTAAAATTCTTAGCTTTAAATTTTGTTGTTTAAGCATATGAAGTCATTAAAAAATTATTAATTTATTTTACAAAAATACTCTTATCATTAGTTTCTACAGCTTGTTCATTTCATTTTTTAAACATTTGAATTTAAAAAAAAAAATTATTTTTTTAATTGAAATATTGCAAATTAAATAGTTATTTTGAATAAAATTCAAACCAAAGGTTTTGTTGAATATCTTTTTTTTTTTTTTTGTTTTTGTAAATTGGAATTTTGTCTAATGGTAGTTGTTTTGAAAAAATACTAATTAAACAGCAAATGCTTTTATTTATTCATTTTTATTTACATATTCGTATAGATATCAATATCAAATATTATTTTTAATTGATTTCTTTTTATTTCATTCATCTGTAATCATTATTTTCTATTATAGATTTTATCCATGAAATTTGTTACATTTCCCATTTCAACATTTCCTTAAAAATAAATATTTCACTTGCCCCAATCATTATGAAAATATTTTGACTATGCTTCGTCTATAATTGTGTTACTTAAATCTTGTATTCTGTTTTACTTTATGTATTTAAATGATGGTATAATTATACATTCTGAATTCTTTGATGTCAAATCATATTTTTTAGATTTCAAGTACACATCTTTGTGCTTTTTGCATAGAATAATATAAAAAATGAATCTTGTGTATTAGAATGTTATCTTGCATCTTTCTAATAATCTCAAAAACTATAAATGTTATAAATTATTTATATTTCATTATAATATTCAGAATTCTATATTAATTTTTACTTTTAATTTTGAGTTCTGTATTAGATTTTATGTTGTTTGGTTTGCACCTTATGAAATAAGTGTATTTGTGTATTTAAATATATATATTTAATATAAAAAAAGTAATGAAATTTTAAAAGTATTTGTAACATTTGTTTAATTTAGACATTTCATGATTTAAATGCCTTAAAAAAATTTGTAGATTATTTTTTATGTGTTACTGCATTTTATGGTTTGAATTCATTGAATATTTTATAAACAATATTGTATGTTAATGTGAACAAAAAATCTGAAGCAATTAAGAGCAATAGATTTATTTTCACCTTTCTTAAAAAAAAAAAAAAAAAAAAAAAGAGTATTATTTTGTAATAGTGCAGATATATGCATTTGTGCCTAGTTAAAATATAAATACATTGGTTATACTGAATATTATTTACTATTTAAAAATAATGTATTTTGAATTCGTAAATGTTAACTTCACAAAATATTCCCGCAGAAAGATTTTGGTGTTGATGAAGCTTGTCGCAGAAAGCATAATAAATTTCTGCCACAGGGGTAAGGCCTATTATAAAAGTAAAAGAAAAGTTAATACAGAAAGAAAAATTTAGATTTAGAGTAACATTTCAAGGCATGTGCGTCTTTATCTATCTGTAATGCATCCTTAACACCCCTTTTCATTAAGTTTTCTTTTCTAAAATTGTTGAAAATTTTCCTTTTTTCCAAAGCATACTTTTTTTTTTTTTTTTTTTTTTTTTTTGGGGGGGGGGGGGGGGGTAAGAAGAATAATTATTAGTTTAAAAATTATTACTCATGCTACAGCGTCTAGAATAAACAGTGTGGAAAGCGGCGAATAAAATTGTACTAAAAAAATCAAGCCTGTCACCAGATGTCATTGTAATCGAAGCTAGGGTCACGACAACAAAACCGAGACTCCCTATTGGTTAATTATATGCTTAGCTCACGTGATTAAACTGACGAAACTGGGAAAAGCCAATCAGGTCTTCGATTTGAGCAATAGCTTCGATCACAGCGACATCTGGGTAAGCTTAATTTTTGCCACACTGTTTATTCTAGACGCTGTACTCATGCTACAGTTATATAAAATTCGATTAATGGTATGGTAACGAACATGCCATCTAAATTTTATGTTCATATGTTTATTTATTAAAAAAATATGCGCAGAAGAAGAAAATGAGAAAACAGGTTGTTGCTTAAATTTTGAACACCAGTGTACCATTACCTACGGTAATAGGGTAGTGGACGTTAAAAAATATTTGTAATTTAATAATGATCCAAGGAAGTCATGATGTCTATACCAGATTTTTACTTTTCGAAAGTATACTATGTAAAAATACTATTAAAATCCTGAAAAAAAAAAAAAAAAAAAAAAAAAAAATCGACTATGAGGTATTTGTATAGCTTACGCCTTTTGCAATGTCCTGAATTCAGTTTTGAAATTTCTATGATGCTGTGTGTATGTGAGGCTATACAATAATGTCTAAACGCTTTACTTGATTGAGCTAAAAATTTGTAAAAATGACATAGATCAGCGGTCTTCAATCTTTTTGACTTCACGAACCACTTAATTTACTGTTTAAAATCCTGCGGACCACCAATTTCATAATATTTAGAATCCCGCGGACCACTAATACTATTGATTAAGAAACATAAATATATTTCTTTGAATATAAATCAGAGAATAACCCATTTTATAAATATGAAGTAAACCTAGTTAATATATAAAACATTACAAATGTTCATTTTACTATAAGAAAAAACGTAAATAATTATAAGAACGAAGCTTAAAGTTGTAGGTTTTAATAAAACAATTATAAGTAAAAAATGCGAATACCTTTTTATTTCCATACGTAAAACTACATTTACTAATTTTAGTATTATGTATATTATACTGTTAGATTATTAAAATGAAATGGGAAATATTTTTTTTTTTTTTTTTTTTTTTTTACGTACATTTGAAACTTTTGAAGAATTAGAATATTTTAATAAATTTAGAACAATTCCTAGCTAAATGCAGATCAGAAATTTTAAGCCTATACTTTAACTATGCCTGATACATACTTATAATTAAAATTTTTGTGTCATAAAAAAAAAGTCCGTCTGTATCTTCATCAATATCCATATTCCAAATATTCCAACCTCTCTCTCATTCAGAAAATTCTGAAGTCTAATATTGTGAGTGGGAGTGACTAAGAAAATTCTGAAGAAAATTAAATCACTATAATTTCTAATGAAACATTTAAAAATGCAAATAATATCAGATTTTTTAGTTCCCCATCATACTATAGGTATGGGGAACTTAGGTAATCGTGAAAATTTTCGACCTCGGTTTTTTGACTTTTTTACACGTTTTCAGGTGTGAGGAATCCGAAAATGACAAAATTTTTATGGTGTCTGTGTGTAGGGTGTCTGTTAGTCTGTTAGTGGGTCAGTCCGTTAGTTTGTTAGTCTATGTACACGATATCTCAAGAACAAATTGTCGCAGAGAGGTCAGATCAGTTTTAAAATATTACTTTCGACTCTGGCAAGAACCCTATTCATTTGCAACATTTGAATTTAAAAACTTCGTAAGTTATTAGAAATTTACGATTTTCTTAACATGGGAGAATAGGACAAAAATTCACTTAAACGTGCATTAAATGGAAACTTTTTACTGTAAAAATGTCAAACCAGTTTTAAAATATCAGTTTTGATGCCGGAATGAACATAAGTAATTATAAACATGTTACTTTGAAAATTTCGCAAGTTATTGGATACGTATTTACGTTTTTCTTAACATGGCAGTATAGGGCAAAATTTCACATAAACGTCAATTTTGAGAGATATTTTCATCGTAAAGATGTCAGACTACTTTTGAAATATTATTTAGGACACTGACATGAGTATTAATGACTATTAATTTTCCAATATAAAAATGTCGTAAGCTACTGGAAATTTACGAATTTCTTAACATGGCAGAATAGAGCAAAATTTCAAATAAACGTCAATCGTGAGGGATATTTTCCTCGTAAAGATGTCAAACCACTTTCGAAATATTACTTAGGATACTGACATGAATACCATAGAGTATGATTTTTCCAATTTAAAAAATTCGTAAGTTATTTGGAATTTACGATTTACTTAAAATGGCAGAATAAGGCAAAATCGAGCATAAACGTCCATTTTAAGGATCATAAATATATCAGACAATTTCAAAATAGCATTTATGATACTTGTATGAACATGATTGACAACAAATATTCTAATAGGAAAATTTCGTAAGTTATTCGAAATTTAAGATTTTATCAACATAGCGAAATGGGGAGATATTTCATAAAAGTACGCATTTTTAGGAAAGTTGCATTGGAAATAGTAGCATGAAAATAAACTACGAAATTGATCCCAATAAAATAAATTAATAGATTAGAATAAGATATCGAACTGAATGGTGGGTAGCCTATTAGGCGAGGATTTCGTTCTGTC
Source organism: Salticus scenicus (assembly GCA_963930645.1). Classification (NCBI taxonomy): domain Eukaryota; kingdom Metazoa; phylum Arthropoda; class Arachnida; order Araneae; family Salticidae; genus Salticus; species Salticus scenicus. Next base: position 309,317,514 of record OZ005653.1, read on the forward strand.
ACTGTGTCAAGCGTTTGGTCAAATTCATGTCTCTTAACATGAATATAATAAATCCTGTACAAGAAATTTATGAGAACATACATATGATGGGGAACTGAGCAGAGTCCACCTATGCCAACTAGTTTTACGGACCATCGAAAAATTTCTGGCGGACCATCAAAATTTTCTGATAATCACATTATTTTTATCGACACAGGACATATGATTCTTTTACAGAGAAACAAAGAAAAATTCTTTATCATTTTATGGCCTATTTATGAACTCAAATTATTTAAAGAACGCTAGCGTCTAAACTCACGCTTCGACTGAAATAAGAAGAAATGATTTATATAGTTAAGATTTATTAAAATAATAATAATAATGATAATAACAAATCTTGGCATTTTTTGCACTTAATATAAGCTTCAAATTATATATGATTAAAAAATTAAAGATCAATTTTGGGGAAACGAAAATTCATTTAATGGTTGTGAATATTCTAAATGTGAATATTCTAAATGTGAAAATGGAATAATTTAAAAAAAAAAAAAAATAGGTAATGTGTAATTTTTAAAACAAATTTCTCCATAAAACAACATCGGGTGAGTTTGACGTCCGCATTTGATGAAGTATTCCCTTAACAACGAAAATTATTAGAATACCTCCTATATATGTTTTGAAAAATATTCTAAATAAATGGGTATCATTACAGTGCAGCCACATATCCTAAAACTAGCAGTGAGGACGCGTCCAAAATGTTGGAGGGATGCCAGCTTGACCGACAGTTTGAAATTCGGAAAAAATTTTGTAATTCCGCGTTCTGTTATTGCTCATTTTCTCTGAGTCAGATGACTGTCACCCCTATTTTAGCATTGAACTCGTTGAGTTAGCACTTGCGCAGATGCTTCCATAGTTTCATGAAATGTGGTCGAAGAATACCCAATTAAATAAAAATATTAAACAATTAAACATTGCATACCAAAGAACCTTTTACTTTTAACTCAGCGCAAAATGATTGTCTTCAATTTAATCGTTGTATCATTTTTGTTACAAATTACCAATTTCCATGTTTTTATTATGCAATATAAGAAAAAAAGATTTTGCATATTATAAGCTAAATAATAATAATAATAATAATATTTAAAGGCAAAGCCCAATATTATACAGATTTTAAACATTTCCAATCTCTTTACATTATTACAAACCGATTAACTATCTAACAACAAAATTGTAATTTTTTTAGTACGGAGGATTATTAGTCTCAATCTACGGATCTATCGCCAGTTTTACGATGGTTGGACATTTATCGAAATCTAAAATTTATCGAAAATATAATTGAATAATTTGAAAGCGATGTTATAATTTGGAAAAAAAAAAAAAAAAAAAAAAAACTAATAGTTCTTCGTACTAAACTTAACTCTGCTTTTGCCAGAATTTCATCAAAATCTTTCTTCTTCTTCTTCTTTTTTTTTTTTTTTTTTTTTAAGAGAAAGAAAAGAAAATTAATGATAATCAGTATCGAAACGGACAGTATCAAAAAAGGTGAAGAAACCCTTTTTTAGACAAAAATACGTAATTCATTTCAATTCTTAACTGTTGCCAAAAAAGTTTACGAGTTGATTTTTTTTTTTTTTTTTTTATAATGAAAAGAAATTCACGCGTAAATATTAAAATTTATATAAAACTTTCTGAAAAATTAAACTTGCAGGTTAAAATTGGCGTCATTGCAGCTCTAAATGTGCATATATATATATGATAGATATCGTAATAATATTTAATCTTAAAATTTAGCAATTAATAGATACAAAACAATACCAACACACAAAAATATAGAACTGATTTTAACTCAGAGGAAAGACTGACGCAAAATTGTTGCGATTTAGATTAAGAACCAATAAGAGACAAAAATAACTTAAATTACTTACGCCGACATGAATCATAATAAAAAAAGGACCATTAAACTTAATGACAGAGAAAACAAATAAATAACCACAGAAATAATTAGATAAAAAAGCTTAAAAGTAGTAAAGTACTCGTCAGGGGGCATGTACTTTATAAAGCTGTTATTAAATATTATTATTATTAAAATTAATTTATTATTATTTTTCCTCCTAGCCATTGATGATTTAGAGAGCCTATTTCATCTAAAGACATTAGAAATGATAAAGTTAAAAAACTAAATACCAACTATAAATACCCGTTAAAAGACCTGTTAACAACCGCAAAAATAAAACGATTTTGTGTCTATTTAAACCAAAAAAAAAAAAAAAAAAAAAAAAAAAGTAAATAAAAAACCCTTCTAACACGTGTTCCAACATCTTCATCAAAGGCTCGGCAACTTGTTATTATTAAGCAAGATTAGTAAGTAATTGATATCAGGAAATCATCGAATCTTTCATAAAAGGTGGTCTTGAATAGAGTAATATTCGTTAATCTTGTACTCCACCCAATGTCCCATTCTCCGATCCTATCACTGAACGTCAAGAACTTCCAATCACGTGCAACTTGTTGCTGTCTGTGAGGTCCTTTCCTCACATAGAAAATAGATTTTTATATTGTGTAGGAAATGAGACCAAGAAATTCATCTGACAACAGTTTTTTCACTACGAAATAAATAAATCTATTAAATAATAACGTCTTAAGCCTGTGTTGATGATTTAATTAAAAAATAACTTCATCCGGCACATATGGAGTCATATATTGATGAAATTTGCTAGCATTATAATACAGATGTTTAGTAACACTGCTCCGCAGGAAAATTGCCCCCCCCCCCCCGAGTAAATCACACACAGGAATACACACGGATAACTTAGTAAATAAAATTTATGAATAATTTATTTACTAAAAGTGAATGAAAAACTCCAGATACAGTTTCAAATTCATTTTTCTTTTTATTATTTTTTTCAATACTCTCTAATGGCTGATTGTAGAACTTTTTTTCGGCATCAAAACTTTTTGCTCGATAACATGGGGGATGATAGATCTATATATATTACTATATCTATGATGTAAAATGACTTCCTGAATCCGAATAGGACGCCCATTTTGCCCTATCACTCACCGTTTTCTAGGGACGGCTCCCTATTTTTATCACTTTTCGGTAATTTTATGGCTATAAATTTGATTTTTAGGGGGGGGGATTATTTTAAATGTTAAAATATCTTCTGAGGCGGCTACAGAGTTGGAAAATTCTAAAACACCAACATCTGCGACAAGGGGAAAATTTAGGGGAGGGGGGGGGGATTTTCCACTGAAATTATGTATTACATTCCTTATATTTTTTTAATATGCTATTAATGTTATTTATTAAAAATTATATATTTTTTTGTTTTTAAGTGTTAAATCAATTCTTTTTCATTCTCCAAATCAAATTCATGGCCATAAATTTACTGAACAGTGATAAAAATTGGGGGAGGGGGTGGTGTCCCGAGCCAACAGTGGGTGACTGGGCAAAATGGGAATCATATTCGGATTCAGGAAGTCATTTTACATAAGAATCAGCTAAAATGGCATCAGGGGTCGATTTTTTTTTTTTTTTTTTTTTTTTTTTTTTTTTTTTTCCAGTTTAGTGTAATCGAATGATTTTATGCTATTTTCTTTAAATGTGTCTCATCCCGAATTTAAATCAATGAGTTCCAGATAGCTTTAGACCGGAATTGGGTAAAATTAGGCTATAGCCGCAATTTCATACAGTTATTTGAAAAATCTTTTGTTTTTATTATAATATTAATGCCATCTAAAGACGAAACCATTTCAAAATTTCTTCTGTCGCTCAATTCCCAAATTAAAATTCTGTCCTAAATGCAATTTAGTTTTGTACAAGAGGCTTTATATATATATATATATATATATATATATATATATATATATCCGGGGGTTTTCTTTCTTTTTTTTTTCTTTTTTTTCTTTTTCTTTTCTTCTTTTTAATCATGTCTATACAGCCTTCTTCAACTTGAATCATTTTAAATCTTGAGTAATACTATTTTATTGCTTTTTCAAATAAATAAAAATATTTAATGCATATCTTCTGCCTTTTCTTTCTTTTTTTTTTTTTTTTTTTTTAATACCCTGTATAACAATCTGTTTTCCCTTGTGGCGACTACGACGTCATATATCCCGCAACTTACGACGTCACTTTTTAATATTAAATTTCCAGAAGTTTTCACTTTTTTTATTACCAATATTTTCTTTAAAAAAAAAAATAATAAATAAATAATAAAAAAAAATAGAAAGAGAAACTGAGGAGTGGATCGAGACAGCTCATTTGCTCCTTTGAATTAGACATCTAAATTTTTAATTGTTGCTTTTATTTTAATTTTTTCAACCATAATATAAAATATGCTTTTACTTGAAAAAAGTAAAATAAATAAAATGAAAAATAAAATATTAATATTAATATTTTCTTTTGGCATTCAAATGTTTTAAAATGCTGATTAGATATTTTCTTTTGTAAGAAAGCCTCCTGCTACCTGAAACCCCCGTTATGAATTTAGATTCTTGCACTAAAAGTAACGAAATAGAAAACGAAAGATGTAATTGTAAAACACGTAAACTTCTGTTGTATCATGCACGTATATACGCTTCGCGCACATAAATAAATAAATAAATAAATGTATATATATATATATATATATATATATCACTGGACACCCCCTACCTCGCTGTGCATGAATCTGAGAGCGCATGTAACTCGTTTTCGAAGCCATCACTATCACGCACGTATGTTCGCTTCGCTCGCATGAAAACCAAAAAAAAAAAAAAACATCACTGGACACCCCAACCTCGCTGTGCATGAATCTGAGAACGCATGTAACTCGTTTTCGAAGCCACCACTATCACGCACGTATGTTCGCTTCGCTCACATGAAAACCAAAAAAAAAACATCACTGGACACCCCAACCTCGCTGTGCATGAATCTGAGAACGCATGTAATTAGTTTTCGAAGCCATCACTATCACGCACGTATGTTCGCTTCGTTCACATGAAAAAAAAAAAAAAAAAAAAACATCACTGGACACCCCAACCCCGCTGTGCATGAATCTGAGAACGCATGTAACTCGTTTTCGAAGCCATCACTATCAGGCACGTATGTTCGCTTCGCTCACATGAAACCAAAAAAAAACATCACTGGACACCCCTGTCTCGCTGTGCATGAATCTGAAAACGCAGGTAACTTTTTTTCGCTGAAATAACTATCGCGCACACAATCCCCCCCCCCCCCCCCCCCCCGAAAAAAAAAAAAAAAAAAAAAAAAGGATAACCCTACCTTGATGTGTTTGAATCGCAAAAGTTGCCGAAATTACGATACTTACATATTATCCGTAAGTACATGCATGAGCAAATTTGATATTTTATTTTATTTATTTTTTTTTTTTCAAGTGAAAGCATATTTTATATTATGGTTGAAAAATTAAAATAAAGGCAACAATTAAAAATTTAAATGTCTGTTTCAAAGGAGCAAATGTGCTGTCTTGATCCACTCCTAGAAACTGCGCAGTAAGAAATAATAATTAAAATTTTGTTTTAAACAGAATTTAAATTTCGATAATAATAATAATTATTATAATTATAATAATTATAATAATAATCAACGTTTATTTTTGTGATACGTTATAAGTAGTTCATTTTAACTTGATAAAAGAATACGAGAAAATCCGTTTTCATTTGGTCACTTTTATTTGAATAAAATAGGACTCCGTCCTTAAAAAAAAAAAAAAAAAAAAAAAAGAAAGAAAGAAAGAAAGAAAAGAAAAAAGAAGAAGAAGGTGAAGAAAATGATAAAAACGTCATACGATCTGAGATATCAAAACTAGTAGATCCTTTACTGTGTAAGGAAATGAGACTAAGAATTTCTTCTAACAACAACAAGTCATTTCGATGCGAAAATTGCAGACATTAATATTCAAATGTTTATAATGCTTTTATTCTTTTTTCTCTAAATGTTTATCATCTCGTTTCAGATTAGGTTATTCTAGACAGCTTTGTTTATTTATTGACTTGTTCTGCGATTCAAGATTTTATTTTCCGAGCATGCGCTATATGTAAGGAAAGTATTTCAATCATGAAAAATCTCGATTGCGAGATTTTGTTGTATATCTATTTATACGTTTTGAAGTTTCCAGAATTCCATTTTGCTATTTTTAGAATGATGTACGTAAGTGTGTACGTGAGTGAACATGATAGCGTCTAAACGCTTCAATCGATTAAGCTCAAAGTTGGTTGGTATGTTATACGTCATTGTCACACGATCTGTATACAATTTTCATGAGTATAGGACTTACAGTTTATTACTATCATGTTTTTATTAACTTCTATTCTTGTTTGTTTGTTTGTATGTTTGTTTGTCCGGTACAAATCTTGCAATCGAATTTTAACTAACTTCCCTACTAGCTAGACATTTGAAACTTTCACAATAGCTCACAACCCGATGACAACACAATACTTCGAAGTCCGATTTTCGAATAGTTTTCTTATAATTAATTAAAATATGAAAATAATAACCTCATAATACCTTATAAATAGCCATTAAAATATTAGCTATAATTTAATTGTTGAAAAAAAAATTTTACGAGTTCATTTTCTTTCGACATAAAAATAAATACATTTAATTAAACGTGAGCGTTAAAAAATTGTAAAAGTTAAATGATGCATCTCACAAAAATTGACGTTAAATAGCATGTTTTTAGCACTGATGAATCGCGCTTGGCATGAAAGCTAATTCAGCATTATATTAAAGAGCTTAACTTATAGATAATCCTGGGTAATTTTTAAAATTTTGATGCTGAAATAGATCGGACATTTTTCGCCAAGGACTCCACTTTCGCAAAAGCCGCTTTAAGCCCAGTAGCGCATAAATAAATTATAAAATATTGAAAAACAAAAAAGAAAGCACGGGTAAGGTAAAAGAAAAGAAAGAAACGGAAAAAATAATCGCATAAAGTATCTATTTTTGTCTGAAGTGGCGATAAAATTTCAAAAGTCGCCAAGGGGAGCTATATTAAGGCTGTACCATGATCAGGTCTACATATTTCATTATTTATTTTTCTATATACCAACTACTATTAACTAACTCAGCTACTAGTATAACCCCAAAAAATGGCGCATGCGACAGACGTAACCGATTATAGCACATTGTAATATTATATTTGGCGCAAAATTGTTGTCATTTTATGGTTGATCGAATAAATCAAATAAATATAGAAAATAACGTGAAAGAAAATATTATGTAAACCACTATAGTGTTGTTCATATGTAATTGGGATTCATATATAAAATTATATAAAAATTTCATACGCATTCATAAAGTGCTAATGTAGTTGGTTCTATAGCTATGATTCAACAAAAAATTTAAAAACATGGTTTATAAAAAGTTTTTTTAACTTATAATTATTTTATCATGTTTTTATTAATTTCGGTTCTTGTTTGTCTGGTACAAATTTTGCAATCGAATTTTAACTAACTTCCCTACTAGCTAGACACTTGAAACTTTCAGAATAGCTCAGAACCCGATGACAACACAATACTTCGAAGCCCAGTTTTCGAATTTTTGATTAGTTTTCTTCTAACTAATTAAAATATGAAAATAATAACCTCCTAATAACTTTAAAAATAGCCATTAATATATTAGCTATAATTTAATTGTTGCCAAAAAAAAAAAAAAAAAAAAAAAAATTACGAGTTCCTTTTCTTTCGACATAAAAAAAAATACATTTCATTGAACGTGAACGTTAAAAAATTGTAAAAAGTTAAATTATGCATCTCACAAAAATGGACGTCATTATCACTTTAAAAATTTTATAAGCATTGATAAAGTGCTAATGTAGTTCTATAGCTATGATTCAACAGAAAATTTAAAAACATGGTATATAATTTTTTTTTTATCTTATATTTATTACAAAGATACAGAGAAGAACTCTTTTTTTGTTGCGGCCTATGGACTCAAATTTATTGAAGTGCGCAAGCGTCTAAATTTAACATTCGATTAAAATCCAATTAAGTAGACATGCCATAGGTTATCGTAGCAAGAAATATGTAGGTTTTCATGAATGTAGGACTTACAGTTCTTTTACAGGCATAATAAGTAAAATTCTTATATGTTGCCATCCATGGGCTCAAATTATTCGAAAATCAGTTTGTTAGTATCAAGTTATTTAAAACTTATTCAAGTTAATTATAAAAGAAGAAGAAGAAAAAAGAAAAACTATTATATGTCACTTTTTTTTTTTTTTTTTTTTTGTGTGTGTGTGTGTGTGTGTTAATGCATGATCATTATGAGAAACTAGTTGATCTTCGTTCAGCTAGCGGTCGGTATCTTCAGTTAAACATATTTTATATATTGTTGCAACGGATTTGATCTTTTTTCTGCCTCATTTTGGCTGTTGTAGAGAAAGTACAGTCAAAGTGAAAATAAATGGTATTTCAATAAACTTCCACCAAGCTCGATCTTGAAGATAAGCTTGTTCACTTGGCTACCTAATTTGGCGAAAAATTGTAGTTTATGGTTTCTGAAGTTCCGAAGCTCCATGATGAATAGAAATCGATTTCTGGAACTTTCCATTAGTTTCCAGTACGAAATTCACTAAAATCGCACCAAATTACATTCTCCAAAGACTATAAATAGCAGTGGATCCTCGACTGAGCATCAGTGTGTGTTCAGAAATATATTCTGAACGATTGCTTCATAGAGGTTGTTCCATCTGATTGACCATTTTTCATGAATCAACGAAATTCTTGTTTTGTGAAGTATTTAATGCTGATCGCTCTATTCTTGTAGAACCGATTGTTCTTTTGGACCGTTTCGAGAACATTCGAATAGTGACATTTGGATTGTTTTGATAATATTCCTCGAAATCACAGCTTTGTTGTACTGTTTCGAGAAGTTATGCTGAATAAAGTGCATTCATCGACTAGAACCTGCCTATTTCTTTACGAGCTACTTTCTTTATGCAAAAAAGTCAACACATTTTCTAACAATATTATGATCTTTCGGCCTCGGCGTTATAATTGGAACTAGCCCGTCATAAACTTTATTTCTGTAATAGAAATTTGTTTATATATTAACTAACAATGAAACAAATAATAATAATAATAATAACTTCAGTTTAACACCCTGCTTGGCATTTTCATTTATTCCCCCCCCCCCTCTCTAAATCTTGTTGATCAATTTTATACTCTATCATTTGCGTTATGAAGGATTATAATTTTCAGAGTCAAGACGGAATATTGTGGCCAACTTGGGGAATTTTTGAAAAATTATTCCATGCATTATTCCATGCATTATTCCACGCATTATTCCACGGGCTCCATTATTTGCATTATTCCATGGGCTCACATAAATTTTTACAAAAAACCTATACTATAATCGGAATTGTTTAAAAAATATATGCATTAAATTAAGGAAAAGAAAAATAAACAACAATAATAACTTCTATTAATTGAAAACTAAACTATTAAAAAAACAAAACGGAACGAAAACCATGAGTGAAATTACAACCATAGGATTATCTAAATTATTATTGTCGTTCTTTCTTTCTTTTATTTATTTTATTTATTTTTTTTTTTTTTCGGGTAATCTTTTCATATTATTTCAAAACAAGAAACAGTGTTTCATTTTCTTTTTCTGAGTACATTGTTGCAAACGTGGTTATTTTATTCCTTTTGAAACGATGGATAAAATTTTACCTTCTTAATTCAATAAAATGTTTGGGCTATGATTTTAGTTTCGAGAATTACAACCGGAAAACTTAGGATTTTATTATTAAGAAGATGATGTTTATATTATTTATAATTATTTTACGTGGAAGTATGGCAAATTTCACGCAAAACATGTTTTAATGAGGTTAATTATTTAAAGTACATTAAATTATTTAAAAGAAAATGAAACTAATATTGATATAAGTTTTGGAATTCTGCTACACATTCATCGTTATTAGATACTGCGTGCTTATCATTTATGTATGTATATATATATATATATATATATATAATTTGAATAATTTAGTACCATTGTAAGGGGCTGTCCATAAATGATGTCACGCTTTTTTTCAGAATTTTGGACCCCCTCCCCCCCTTTGTCACAAAGTGTCACGTTTCAGTATACCCCCCCCCTTGTCACATGTCACGGAACATGACATACATCAATAATTACTTGAAGTTCAGAAACAAAATATTAGACTAGAGATCATATTTGAAATTTTATTTTTAAATGTTGACTATGGATCTTAATGACATCTGTAAATATAACCATAAGGACTTATATCTTTTGTTGGACATTTCAAGAGTGTGAGAAGGGAAGGTTTTCTTCTAAGTAAAGATTTTCTATTGCTATCATATACTAAAAACCTACTCTGAATGTTTTTTTCTAAAAGAAAATAATGTATGAGGGGAGGGGGGAATCACAGGGTAAAGTTACTTTTACCCGAATTAAAAAAATATCTTTAATCTTTGATAATTTTAAAATAACTTCAAAATTTCATCTGCTGAATATTAATGTTTGTATTTTAACTGAAAAATGTGATGTCACACTTTTTGTTACCCCCCTCCCCTCCCTTGTCACAAACTGTCACAATTTCACGAACCCCCTCCCCCCCCCTCCTCCAAGCGTGACATCATTTATGGACGGCCCCTAACACTCAGCAGACAGAAGATAGATGAAGATACCAACATGAAATTAAATTTTAATTGAGATTTATTACGAATAAAGATTGTGACAGTATTAATTTAATTTGAGTACCAATAAGTAGTTATATACCGTCGTCCCCACTTAATCGGGTAATGGATAATCGAATACCCCGCTTATAAGAATATAAAGTTATAGAACCAATTTTTTTTTCCATAGAAGTATGTTAAATTTCCTCGTTTAAAGAAATATTTTTTTACAACGCCACCTCGTTTAATCGCATAAATACTCAAAGTTTCTTAAATAAAATTCCTCTATTTCTGGGCAAATTTTTCCTCTCATTCTCAAGGGAAAAAAAAAAAAATCCACTCTTCTTTTAAAAACCTTACAAGAATGCTCTTTAAACATGAGACGGTATTCCTGCCAAGGTGATATAAATTGTTTTGCAAAAGCCAAATTTATAAAATCAGCAACTGATGAGAAAATTAGAAATTAAAATACAAATTATCTCGCAGGAATTAGAAATCACAAATTTTGAAAGTTTTCAAATGATTGAAAAGAACTTTATGAACTCATAGATGTAGATAAAGATGGAGAAACAGAAAGAGATGAAGAGTTTAATCTTCCAATAAAACCTTTAAATAAAAGTGATAAAGAAGAGCAAGCGAACGATAAATGAAGTTGCAAAATCCTTTAACATTATTCATCGTCATTTTGAGTCTCATAGAAGCGATTATAATCTATTTATGTGCTTTAGAAAAAGAAATTGAGAAATGTTTAGTTAAGTCTATATTGAAATAATCAATCATAACTGTTTTTTTTTTTTTTTTTTTTTTTTTTTTTGTTAAAAGTAAAATTGTAAGTACACTTTATTTTATATTTATTCCAGCATTAATTGCATTTATAATTTACTATAATATTTTAACTTAGTAAAAGTTTTGTTAAATATTTAAATAAGAAAGAGGTATCGATCATTTATCTTTTCATATAAGCATAAAACCGTTATAGTTATACATGCAATTGCGTTTCTAGTCTTCCCCACATAATTGAACACTCCGATTAATCGAATTAATACAGTTGGAACGGTAGCTATTCGATTAAGCGGGGCCGAGTGTATATATATTTTTTTTTACAAAAATACACACACACACACAAAAAAAAAAAAAAAAAAAAAAAAAATCGTATATAACCATTATGAAAACATACAAACTTGGAGTGAAATACTCAAATGTTGCTCATTTACAATCTTCATTTTAGCTTATATTTATTGAAATATTAAGTGATTCAAGTATGTTTAAGCGCTTGATAATTACTAGATATTCGGAAATTCGAATAAAACCACGCCATATATTTCTTATTAAAAAAAAAAAAAATCAGATACGACTTGAGCTTATGGTAGATCAAAAATGTCAATTTTTTGACAATAACAATTTAAAAAACACGTGAAATTTCTAAGCATTCTATTTTAGATGTTATAAAATCGAGAACTGTTATCCATTTTAGCATAAAAAAATCTGGAGTGACTCCACTCGACTTTCCGAACATTGAGTAATTAACAGTTTTGTAGATAAAGTAAAGAAAGAGGAGTTAGTTGTTGAACAAACAAAAGAGGGAAAATCATAATAGAGTGTTTGAGTATTTTTCTCCATATATTACACGATGTTTTATTTAACGCTACTGAACTTTGAGCCTATAGATCATAATGATAAAGAATTTTTTGTTGTGTCCCTGTAAAAACCTATAAATGCCAGATTCACCAAAATGCTTATAGTTAGTTCAACAGTGACTTATAATATTCATATAAATTTTCAGCTCAATTGAATAAGGCGTTTAGATGCTATCGCAATTTAAAAAATTTGATCCCATAGGCCATAAAATGATAAAGAATTTTTCCTTGTGTCCTTGTAAAAAAACTGTAAGTGCTAAATTTACCAAAATCCATACAGTTGGTGCAACTGTGACCTATGTGTACAATTTTTTTGCTCAGAATAATAAGAAGTTTAGACGCTATCATACTTTTAAAATATTTGGCCCCATAAGCCATAATGATAAAGAATTTTTCTTTGTGCCCCTGTAAAAAAACTGTAAGTGCTAAATTCACCAAAATCTGTACAGTTCGTGCAACTGTGACCTATAACATGTGTACAAATTTCTTGCTCAGATTAATAAAGCGTTTAGACGCTATCGCACTTTTAAAAATTTGACCCCATAGGCTATAGTGTTCGGAAAGTAACAAAAGAGTTTTGAGGTAGTTATGCCAAAAGGGCTTTTTTTAAATCTGATTTTTGTTTAATGCTCGTCTGCTAGACGTCTTTATTAAGAAATTATTAAGAAGAGTACTTACTTGCGATGTAAAATCGAAAATTGCCATTCGATTCCTAATTATTTAAAAATAACTCTTGCAAATTTTATTCATGAAAAAAAAAAAAAAAAATGCGTTGTTAGAGCAATAATAATTTTTTTCTGAGAAGACATTTAAATATTAAATGGTATAAAAAATAAAATAACATGTAACCTATTTTTTCTGCCTTAACATGAGTCATGGATTCTACTCAATTTTCCTTAGACTACTAAAAAAGTAATTTCATTCGTCCTTCATTTGTATTTATAATAAATAAATCAAGTAGAACTGTACCAATTATCGCCCACATATTCAATTACACGAATTTAATTTTATATCCTCGGGAACAGCATTCATGATTTTTTTTTTTTTTTTTTTTTTCAGTGCTTGGTAGAAATAAATGATTTTATCGGCACCAATTTTGATTAGTAACATTGGAGAAGAAAAACGCTGAACGATCTCTAGATATATCAGAGAAGACCTCCCGCATTGTACTGAACGTGCATTCAATGGAAACTAAATATAATTGTTCGATTTCTGTTCTTGTATAGGATGTTTCTATGGGTGGAGTTAGAATCATTGATTCTTTTTTGCCTATGGCTAAATTGGGGTGGTCGAATAATATAATCCCATTTTTAGATTTAGATTTTGTAAAATAATCTCGAATTCATAAAAATATTATTTTCTGTACCGTAGTTACCTGCGCATAATCCGCAGTTCTGATAAATCAGTTTCATACCAGGGCATCTATTCTCCGACCAGACTATACCTCAATTCCGACTGTAGCAGTCGTTATTTTGATCACGTGACGTCACATTCCGACTTCTGATTTGACGACTGTCGTTGTTTAAGGATGGTCGATATGGCAGTCGGATCGGTGAATAGATACCCAGAAATTTTATATAAAAGAAAAGGTTATATTTCTACGAAGAAATACCTCGAAATACGAGGATCACTCTGAGATTTTGAGATATGGCTAAAAAATACATGTTAAACTTACTGTTTTAAGAATATTCCTACATGAATGCACTTTCATAAGCGAATTTTCCAATGATTAAAAACTTCAAGCCATCAATTTCTTAGAATTGATGAAAAATATGCCTGTATAGCCTCATCAGTCTCATCTTCGGAATCAATAGGATGACCATGTAAATTTTTCTTTATGTTAAAAAGTACCCAAAAGTCATACGTAGCAAGATCAGGGGAGTAGAGTGGACGTTTTATCACTTCGATGTGTTTTTGTTCAAGCAATTCGATTGTCAATATTGCCATAAAAAAAATGCATTATCATAGTGAAACATGAATTCTCTTTACATTCACTTCTTGAAGATTTTCAGGAAGACACTTTGTGGTGCAAAGCTTTACCGTGGATCTTCATGGGAGTTATGAACATGTTATACCACATATATTTCAGGAAAGATTTTGTCCCGAAGGCAAAAAGCGGACCGACAATTAATTAAAGGAAAAGAAAAATATTTCAGAGCACCTATAAGAAACAATGGCAGGAATGCGTTGTACTAGATTCATTTGATTATGAGGCTACTTTTTCATTTGCGTCAGCATTCAATTGTATGCCAACAAAAACAAATTTATTAATTTATATATATATATATATATTAAACAAAATTGAAAAGTATTCGTACGCATTTTGTTTATAACAAGCACAGTTTGCATACAATGTCATTTTTAGAAAACCTAACATGCTGCATTAAACAAAGCATACTCCAATTAGAATATTAAATTACCAAACATCTGATGAAATATGAGCATTTTTTTCACTAAATAATATTTGAATGTGTATACACAAACGTTAACTTTTTTCATTTCTTTTCTTTACATTTATTTATTTTATTCGTAATTTATTAGTTAAATGTATAGAGTTAGTCTAATTAAATAAATAAATAACATAAACAAATATCGTGAAATTTCAGAAAGGTATCATGGATAAAATTAGTTGAATTTCGAGTACTATGAAAACGAAGCAAAATTATGAGAGTTTTTAACCATACTTTTATATTTTGAATCAACATATACTCTAATGCCGTTATTCGATTCGAAATAAAAATATGGGGGAAAAAACCCCTCATAATTTTAGTTCTCCTAAAACAGGATAAATGTTACTTAAAAATATTTTCATAATACAGAAAATATTACCTCATTATTATGTAAAATTATCTCAATAGTGCAGCGTTTATTACTTATCCCTTTTTTTAATTATTAAATTGCTCCGTTGGCACAATTTTGCTGATATCTAATTTTCAATGCGAGTCATCTTTTCAATAATAGTAGTTATTATTATTAATCTAGACTCTTTTGCACCGATAACCATTCAATTCAAATTTAATACATCAATGAATGGTTTATGGGAAAATTATGTTACAAAAATTAATTAAGTTGAAACCCATGTGAATACTACAAGAAGCTGGTATAGTGTAACCCTATATGCCCAACTAATCTCGGCACCACACCTTTTGTTCTCTGAGCACCCCACTGACATCCGAATTAGGAACGATCGAATAGTGGGTGTAACCCCTGCAGCAAAAAACAACCAAGATATTAATTATCCCATTATAGTAGTCCTTTATCTGATCGAATTAGATTAATGGGTTCTGCAGCACACCTTTCTTCGAGGGGCCGGACTCTTGAACAAAGGGTAGTCATTATGTCCGGTTTTTATTTCTCTTAGATGAGACGTGCTTTGTCTTAAAATTGCGCATGTGCGTTTGTTACAGTTCCTGGAACAAGCCAGTTAGATTCATCATCAGATATAAGATCATTAAAACCTTGTTTCTACGGTTAAAAATAAAGAAATTTAATCTATTCATCAGTACAGCAGTAAAAGTAGTCATTAAACTGAATTAATTTCTGAAAATGAATGTATTAAACTGCATAAAAGACCTGTCTTCAAAATTTTAAACAATGAAAATAATAATTTATCAAACATAGTAGAATACACAATGAAGGATTAAATAAAAAAAAATGATGCACCATTTTAAAAATGGTCTATAACGATTTTGGTTAGATTGTCAAATCATAGAGAGAATATCGAAATAGAGAAGGTGTAGTTAATATCAACCCTTTCAAGGGCAGGGGGGATACATTGGGTACCACTTGATTTTATTGGGTTGTTCGGAAAGTAATATCGTTTTCCTCAGCAGAGGACTTAATTGTATTTTTTTCACACCAATAGGTTTTGATTGGTGCCCTATCAAATAAAGAAAATCGAAAGCAACATTTTCCTTTTTTTTTTGTTTTTGCTATTAAAAAGATGAAAATACTGTTCAAACAAGGTGAAAAAGTATATGATGTGTATACAGAAAATTTATTTAAAGAACGCCTGTGTCAAAACTGGTTTACCAAATTTTGTTCTGGCAATTTTTACATCGAGACGTTCTGGAAAACCAGTTTATGCTAATGAAAACAAAATAAAGTATTGATTTAGGAAAATTGCCAAATAAGAACTCGTGAGATCGCTAAAAAACCGATCAAAGTGGAAAATATATAATTCAATAAAATATTTATACAATATAAGAAAATCGTCTTTCATTTTCAAAGAAAAAAACGAAATTATTTTCCGAACAACCCAATAATTCCCAACTGCAAAAACTCATCCCAGAAATTCATTTCTTTTTTTTTTTATTTTTTATTTGTTCGTGAATTCTGGAGGCAGTTTATTTTAAATGCACAAATTACCTTGCCCCTCAAAGGGTTAAAATTAAATGCATAGATTGTCAATACGGCTAAGTTTTTATGTATAACACGCAGTACACTAGCTCTTCCTCCATTAATTTTTGTGCGTGTAAATACCTGTGAAATAGTGCTAAATCAGCAATTTTCGTGAGATTTTTTTTTTTTTAATGTATCTATGTATTGATTTATGTGTAATTTAAATCAAGTATTATAGATAATCCTATATATAATTATATATATTAGGGTATCCCTTAAAATGGGGAAAATTTCTTGTTTTTTTTTCCTTTTTTTTGAAATCCGATACCCATACTCACTAACTTTTTTTTAAGTTGACCCTAAACACTTTTTTATAAAAAATATCAGCTCTCTGGGATAATGTTAACACGTGCCGAATTGACGGGAAAATCTTAATATCTATATTAGGACTTTCCCGTCACTTCGGTTACGTGTTAACTTTATCCCATAGAGCTGCTAAAAAATGTTTAAGGACAAATAGCAAAAAATTAGAGGGTACGCGTATTGGATTTCAAAAAAGAAACAAAAGAAACAAATAATAATAATAATAATAATAATAATAAATCCCCCATTTAAAAGACACCCTAATATATATAGTTCCAATAAGAATGAAGAGGTAAGACAAAATCCATTATATATATAGATATTATATATATATAATTCACAAAAATTGTCTGTACCAAGCAGGGCTCTCATAAAGAGAAATTTTAATATATCTTTATCATCATCATCATTATTATTATATATTTAACCACCATTTATTTTACCATGTTTTTATTAACTTCTATTCTTGTTTGTTTGACAGGTACAAATATTGCAATCGATTTTAAACTAACTTCCCTACTAGCTAGACATTTGAAACTTTTAGAATAGCTCAAAACCCGATGACAACACAATGCTTCGAAGCCCGATTTTCGAATTTTCGATTAGTTTTCTTTTAATTAATTAAAATATGAAAATAATAACCTCCTAATTGCTTTAAAAATAGCCATTAAAATATTAGCTATAATTTAATTGTTGACAAAAAAAAAAAAAAAAAAAAAAGAGTTCATTTTCTTTCGACATAAAAATAAATACATTTATTAAAAATGAACATTGAAAAGTTATAAAAAGTTAAATTATGCATCTCACAAAAATTGACGTCATTATCACTTTAAAAATTTTATACGCATTTGTAAGTGCTGTGCTAATGTAGTTCTATAGCTATGATTCATCGGAAAATTTAAAAACATGGTATATAAAAAGTTTTATTTATCTTATAATTATTTAAACATGACTTATCTTTGATTTGATATCTATTTAAAAATTTTACTATATAATACAATTTCTGCAATCCGAATTTCTCTTTGTGAGAAACGAACCCTAGTCCCTAGTTCCGAGACTCGAACTCAGAAAATGAAGAGTGAAGAATAGAGAGTTAACAATTTAGTAAAAATAGACGGGTAAGTGCAATGGTGTGATTAGGATAATGAAAGGAATTACATTGAGTTAAACTGAGTTTTCTACGAAAATTTAGAGAGGATATTTTGGTACAATATGCGATTTTAACGTCGCAACTGAAGTTCCAAAAGTTGGGGAGAATCGCGATGTGAACCTGAAAATAAATGCTTTTATTTCTTTTTTCTTTTCTTTCTTTTTCCCGCAGTATCTGTAACTATTGCAAATACTGTGATTGTATTGCGACAATGTGGTTGTGATTGTGATTGTATTGTGTATATCGTGTGACCAAAATGCTTAATAATTTTAACCACACAGACTAAAATACAGAAACAGACTCTTTTATCCATAATCAGAAATCATACATAGAAATCAAATAATATTCAAAGCAATATAAGTAGGCGGAAACCAGTAAACTTCTACCATATAATTTTATTTCCACCCGACTTTTGGCAACACTAAAAAAAAAAAAAAAAAAAAAAAACTTATGAAATCAGCAATTCAAACGACAAATACCTTCTTATATGGTTTGAAGCGTAAAATTCTACTCCTTATAGAATGAATCACAAATATAAACTCGCCAGTCGGTGGGTAATTTTCTAGCGAATAATAATTGCTACCCGACCTTACCATTAGCATAACATAGAATAAAATGAATATTTAAAGTGCAGTTTATAGTTTCGAAAAATGTACCATTACCATATATGTCAGGGATTTTTTAGCTCTGGAACTAATTCTGATTGATTGTCCAATAATGCGATAGACAATTTTGATTTTAATATTAAAGAATTAATAAGCACAGGAAAATAATTTTGATTTAAAAAGAAAAATCAATGCAGCGTTAATGATTGATAATCTAATTAGTAGAAGATTTAAAACAAGACCGCAGCTAATTTGGGATGAAATTGTTATGTAGTTTGCTGAATTATTAACAGTTACAACAATGTCACAGTGACAGTGATTTATTTGGAAAATTGCAGAATGAACGCAAAGAAAAGGATGCAGGCAGACTTTTGTTATGTTTAATTTAATATGTACAAAATGTTGAAGTAAATTTGTAACAATTTATTCAACAGTAATCGATATTTTTCATGCATATATAAACTTAGTTATACATTTTGTTTTTGTTTTGTCTAATAAAATGGATAATTGCTCAGAGATTAACTATTATAAATAATCAGATTTTTTTTTTTTTTTTTTATTTTTTTTTTTTATTCAGCATATTACAAATGATTTATTTGTATATTTCTTCACCATTTGGCAATATGTCTTGTGTAGGAAAATACATTGTAATACTTTGTCAAGTCATGATGAATAAAAATATTTTAAACAAATACCATAAATTGCAAAATCACACAACAATTGTTTCGAGTCAAAAGTATTAAGCTCGAACCTTCGTAAGACGAAAAATGGTGCAGCGAGTGCTGCATTGTTGCTTTCAACTTACACTTGTGTCTATTTATTTACGCCCGGTGAAGTGTTACGCTCACTTATTTCAATCGGAAAATATGTTGCGAGTTTTGTCAGTTTATGGTGTTAGTCTCAACATTCTTCCTCTTGTGGGTGTTAGCAATAAAGGGTGTAGACGATTTTTATTTGCTTATTTCGTTATTTCCTTTCATCGTCTGAATGAAGGCAAAATGACCGAGTATTGAGAATACTAATAAAAATCACAATTTTCTATCGTTGGCTGCACTTTTTTAGTATTTCTAGAATGACAAATATAAATCATACTAATTTTGAACTTGCTCATTTTATAGTAGAATTATAATTATATATAATATGTAAAATAGACATTGTAATTTTTAAACAATACTGAACATTTACAAATAATGTTAAAATTCCGAATAAATTGCTATAAGATTATAACTTATCTAAATTTCAATAATATTTTTATTACACTAAGAACATTTTTAGTGCTCACATATATAGGAGGCAATGATTGTATACGTATTTGCAATACATTTCCGGAAAGCATTTACGAAAAAAATATTGGCCCAGTGTCGCACCAAAATTGAGCCGCTGTTGGTTTGTTACAAATCGTAACTGTGGTGAGAATTTGCTTGCAAAACTTTTTTCTATTCAATCAATATTGACACTTATGGCTCGTTAAATTTATGGTAAATTTTATCCATTTATAATAAAAAAAAAAAAAAAAAAAAATTGGTAATGTCGGTGTTTCAAATCCTGAATTATGGATAATCAATTAGACCTGAAAATATCTATTCACCATTCATCCTATGGCGATTTAGCAAAATATAGTGGCAATTTGAAAAATTAAACAACTTACTACTTCTTTTTCCCACCAGTGATTAATGAAATTTATAAGAATAAATATCATTAATCGACCAAGTGAAATTATGCATTATGGCAGACATTTTCTTTAAACTATTAAGAAAAGACATATAATTCTTTCTATGCAATAACCTTCTACACATAGAAACAACAATTTCATATATATCATACTTTACTTAGTACTTTATCATCTTCAGCAGCTGTCAACAGCAATCACGAAATTCATTGTTAAGAACGATAAAAAAGAAAGGAAGAAAAATTTGATTGCCATTTTTTTTTTTCTTTTGTGTTAATAAAATATAGAGAAAATATGCTAACTTCCACCGCCTCAGACAGCTTGTTCATCATATAAATTATCGATTTCGGAACATTATAATTCTTACTTCTTCCGCATTAGGCCTTGAAAAAGGATTAAAAACAGGTATTAACTTTAATTTGCAAGAAAGAATGATTGGCAGACGATATTAATAAATACTATGATAACCATTTTGCAATCATCATATAAATGGCATCATTCCATATCACATCTCTTGGCATGCGTATTACTCTTTTTTTTTTTATCATCTTGAATAAATATCGAATAATAGCTTGCTTAACCATATACTTATTAAGAGAATAAAAATGACTTTAGATTTGGAGGAATAAATTATTCATAAACAGAACAGCTTCCATAGAATTATTTCACAGAGTTATCAAAGTATCTCCAGTCAATAAATTGTAAAAGCAATTGTGGAGATCTTGAAAGGTGCTTCCTTTAAATATGCAGATGACGCAAATTTGATCTCTTTATTGGCATAAGATGAGATGAGAAATTCTTGCATGCCACACACGAAGAAAAAATTCATCGACTTTTAACGGAATAGGTCACCTTATCTCTCGAACCTCGATATACAAGCTGTCATGAAGATCGCCTATGATTTCCCGAAAAAATTAATTATAATAACCAAAGTATCTTGTGTTAACTTGAATAATTTATTAAGGTGAATTTCGGGAACTGAAGATGATGGATTGGCTTATATTTATGCTTATCAACCTGTATCGAATTTAAATTTGATTTTATTAAAAAGGAATTGTAAATATATATATATATATATATATATTTACTGTGATATTAATGTAAAATTTTCTATCGCTCACATTTGTTTAGTAAAAACGCAGGTGCCTGTTTCCTTGACATAAAATATGTATAGACCGCAAAATTGAAGAAATTTTAGAATATTCAATAGCAGAGAAAAATTACTCATTAGACAAAATGTCCTTAATTTTTTTTTTTTTTTTTTTTTGAGAAAATGGATTTATTTATACCATTTTCTCCAAATTTTCATTCGAAGAAAATGAAAGTAATTCAAAATCAATTAAACAAAACAAGAAAAAAAAAAAAAAGAAAGAAAGAAAATTCTAAAACATTTATAAATTTATTTATTGGCGATGTCAGACACATTGCACTAAGATATAAATTTTACGAGTATCTTTAATTTTATGTTGGGCGCCATTATAATAGATATCCCATATATGAACATTTAAGAATGATATCTTGAATCCTATTACTTAATACTTTAATTAAAATGAAACACAATTACAATAACTATATACATCGCGCGCATTAAACAGAACAATAGTTGAATGTAGGATACATAAGACGAATATAACTTCTTACAAGCCACTGACTGTGGCCCATGGCCACACAGGCGTCTTACACGAAAAAACGTCTACATCTTTCAGCAAGAACTGACTTCTGAAATCAAAATGTTTTCACTTCACTTCAGCGCTGTCTATATTGTTTTAAGAGATAGGGAAGATGGCTCAATATCGATAGGCTATTTAATATATTCGTAAGAGTTTGAATTTAGCGCTACATTCTCCCCCTCTGTTCCCGAGCCTACGTCCCGAGGCGGGAAGCACTTAAAACTTTCCTCGGATACCACAGGAGATTGAACTTTTGTAACTACTATAACATTTTAACATGACGATGAAGGTCGATGATTACATAAAATACCTAAATTTTAATTTAATCAGGGTTGACTATTTCAAGGGTACTACAAACTGTAGATAAAACGAAGGACCATCATGTACCTTGTCATTCGTTGCAATTCAGTGAATTAAATTATAATATACATTGTAAAAATTTCGTGTAATTTTACAGCATAAAACGCTGCCAATTTGGGTGCCCGTACTTTTTGTTGTAGTTTTGCAACACCATTGTAAATTATTTGTGACGTATAAATTTACTACACTAGCGTACATCATTTTCTGCTTAAAAAAAAAAAAAAAAAAAAAAAATCGATAATTGTATTTTTGGCGTGATTCGAACCCGCATTTATGCGCATATTTAAACTAAACAATTAAGATTTAAACATAAAAATCATTAAAAACGATATTTTAAATAATTATCAAAAGAAGACGTCACAGCACAATAATGACCAACATTGCAAATCTTTATATTTCAGAGCTAACAAAAGTATTTACGCCATTTTTTACAGCGTATGAAGATACTATTTAATAAATAAAAAGTTTTGCAATATATTAGGAGAAGAATCTTTTTTCAATTCCTACTATTAGACCACATTCTCCCTATATATCTTGTACAAATCTTGCAATCGATTTTTAACTAACTTCATGACTAGATAGACATTTGAAACTTTCAGAATTGCTCAGAACACGGTAACAATACATCTTTTTAATACTTTTAGCCAACTGTTTCGGGTTCCTGCTGCCTTCGGCAGCGTGACTAATACAACGCTTGCAATCGATTTTTAACTAACTTTCCGACTAGCTAGAAATTAAGTTTCACTTGATACGTCTTGTACAAAGAAATTGCTTATTTTTTCTTAAAGACGGATGCAAATAGAGTAAAAAAATATAATGTTTCCCCAAAAATAATTGCACATAATTATTTTTAGAAGAAAAAAAAAAAATGACGCGCAGCAATATTTTCATAAAAACTATTTAAATACTTTCGAACTTTTTTATATGAAAAATTACGATATATTTAGTTTTATTTTTCTAAAAAAAATAAGAATTAAAACTGTTTTAAAACTGTCTCCAAAGAAAAATAAAGCATGTAATTTACATTCGAAAAAGAACTTTTTTTCGAATGTAAGTTATAAGGAGTTTAAGTTGAAATTCAAATAATTATGCAGCAAAATAACTTTTATAACAACTTTTTATATATCTTTACTTTACTAATAACTTTATCTATCTTTACTTTTTTCTATGTTAACTTTTTTATATTATCTTTTACTTTTATAATAACTTTTTATATATCTTTACTTTACTAACTTTATCTGTCTTTACTTTTATCTATGTTAACTTTTGTATATTATCTTTTACTTTTATAACAACTTTTTATATAGCTTTACTTTACTAACTTTATCTATCTTTACTTTTATCTATGTTAACTTTTTTATATTATCTTTTACTTTTATAACAACTTTTTATATATCTTTACTTTACTTTTATCTATCTTTACTTTTATCTATGTTAACTTTTTTTATATTATCTTTTACTTTTATAAGAACTTTTTATATATCTTTACTTTACTAACTTTATCTATCTTTACTTTTATCTATGTTAACTTTTTTATATTATCTTTTACTTTTATAACAACTTTTCATATATCTTTACTTTACTTTTATCTATGTTAACTTTTTTTATATTATCTTTTACTTTTATAAGAACTTTTTATATATCTTTACTTTACTAACTTTATCTATCTTTACTTTTATCTATGTTAACTTTTGTATATTTTCTTTTACTTTTATAACAACTTTTATAGCAATTTTATCATTATTATTCTTTACTACATACGGTATTGAGCTTCATATATTTTCCATTTACCTCCAAATGTAATTATTCATGCACTCTGTAATTATTAATATTATTACGATATGTAAAAAATTAATATTAATATTATTACGATAAAATTAATATTATTACGATATGTAAAAAATTGTAGAAAAATGTGGTAGAAAATTTTCTTAAAGGAAACGAAATTAAACATCAACTCACTGTTCTTGACTATCTTTCCCAAAACGGAATTGCTGAAGTGAAAAAGAAAAGTCTCGCAGAAATGATAAAATCAATGCCGTCGGAAGCTAATTTATCCCATAGTTCTTGGGAAGAAGCAATTCACACAGCAAATTAGCTGCTAAACAGACTTCCCACCTAATCTAAGGATATATCTCTTTATGAGCTATATGGAATAAAGCTAAACCAGATTTATCACATTTAAAGATTTTTGGCTGTAAATCTTATATATATATATACAATTAAATATAAAAGAAATAAACAGGACCACAAAGCTCAGGAGATAATTTTTGCAAATTATGATTATGGATCAAAGGTATGCAGAATATATACAGCATACAAGAGAAAAAAAAAAAAAAAAAAAAAAAAAAACATTATTATCGCAAGTTTATAGAGAATCAAAATACCGAAACAACATTAGTTGAAAAATCATGAAATGTGAATACACCAATACGATAAATAAATATAGAAATTAGTACCATACCCGAAAATAAAATTGAGCAAACAGATGATTCAGATAATCGACTTATATAAAAGATCTTCAAGATCAATTCTAGGATTACCTCCGTATCGTTTAACATATCTGGTCAAACAAAATCATACATCTAGTCAAGAAAACACATGAATATTAAAACTAGCTAGAAATTTCGTTTGAAAATTTTAATTGGATAAAAGCTGCAGAAAATGAAATATCATCATCATCAAAATAACACAATATGTGAAACTTGGTAGACCCACCACAGGGGAAGAAAATAATTTTTTTCAAAATGGATTTCAAAGGTGAAATATGATGAAGCGGGTGAAATTCAAAAGTATAAAGCCAGATTATTTTCTCAGGAATTTCTTCAAAAATTCGAAGAAGAAATGATTGAAATGTTCGATTATGGTCGAACTTTTGTACCTGTAAACAGGGCCAGATTATGGCATGGGCACACGGGGCACTGGCCCAGGGCCTCCAAATTTAGGGGGCCTCATTTCCAAAAATTGAGAAGTAATAGTACAAAGTTCTTCATTATATGTGTATTAAAAACAAAAATTGATTACATTTTTCTTTCTATATTTTATTAGAGAGCTTAAACAATTATAAAATTTTGTGACTAATTTCCTACACATTGGCTGATTAATGTGCTACATTTTTTCGTTTGTCTTGAACATAAAACTAATGATTTTGTTATAGGTTGCTAAAAAAAAAAAAAAAAAAAAAAAAGAGGAAATAGAAGGTATAATTGAAGGAAAAAATTTAAAAAAGCAGTATTTTTATTTATTTGTTTTTGATTTTGAGAATGGGTTCTTTTGGTGAGCTCTTTAGAGCAGGGTATGGGGGCCTCCGAATAGCATCAGTGCCCCGGGTCTTCAAAAAGCATAGTCGGGCCCTGCCTGTAAAGCTTATGGTGGTGCATGCCATATACAACAATAGTAATCTTTTAAATGCCGCAGCATACCATAAATTTAAATGTTAAACAGATAGATATTAAAACATTAAACCTGCATTTTTAGATGGAAGTTTAGATAAAGATATTTATATGGAACAGGCAAAGTCCAGCGCAGGAAAATAAAATGTGTAAATCACAAAAATCAATCAATGGTCTTAAGAGTGGTCTTAAGTTTTGCATACATGATGTATATCGCCCACATCCGTTGAACTGAAGCTTTTAGTACGTTTTGAAATAAAAATGTGTTTTTAAAAGTTTTCAATTTATGCATCGTATCAAATTTGATTTTCTTTGGACATTTAGTATTATTACACTCAAGGACATTGAAAATAGCGCACCAAGAAGGAAGCATCGGATTGAAATGAAATTTAATACGCTTAATCATACAGATGAGAGATTCACTTGATCCCGAAATCAAGACAATCAAATAAATACAGTGTGTTCAATCAGACAAATAAAGTACAACTTCAGTATCGCGTCGGACCGCCTCCTGCTGCAAAACATGCCCCGTAACACGGTCCAGCATTGAATGGATTAGACGTCTGATGTCCTGAGGCAGATGGGCCCACAGATCTTGAACAGCCACCTCCAGATCAGGTACAGAGTGACACGGTGGCATTTGGCGTTTCAGCCAGTCCCACTCATGCTCTATTGGAGACAGGTCCGGGTCAGCCATGGAAGAGTCTGAACATGACGTAGGAAGTCTTGAGCAACTCGAGCTGTATGTGAACGAGCATTATCTTGCTGAAAAATTGCCTGTGGAAGACTATTGAGGAAAGGACCCACGTGGGGTCGAAGAATGTCGTCAACATAACGCAGGCCAGTTAAGGTTCCACGTATGACAATTAGAGAGGATTAGCTATCATGGGCTACGCCCCCTAGAACATTACGCCTGCTGTGCGTGCAGTGTGTCGCGCGACATTAAGGGGGGGGGGATTGTACCGTTCACCAGGACGTCTCCATACCCGCACTCGGTTATCCTCTGCCCCCAAAATAAATCGGGATTCATCACTAAACACAACTTTTGCCAGTCTGTAACATTCCGCGTCGCTCTGGCTTGGAACCGCTGTAGACGAAGCCGCCGATGTTTCGGTGTTAAAGGCAGTACACGAAAAAAAACGCTTGTATTGCAGATTAACTTCTGTAAGCCGTCTGGAAATGGTTTTTGGAACAACTGGTACACCTACATTTGTTTGTATTGTGGAACAATTCATCGTGGGGTCCACCAGCGCTTGTCTCACGATCCTCTCGCTTTGTCGTCATCCTGGTAGCTCCAGACCCATTTCTTTTCATATGGGTACCAGCTTGTGTCCACTACTCCCAACATGTTCTGACCGCACACTCAGAACGGATGACGTGGCGAGCAAAACGGCGCGTCAACCAGCCTGCAGTTTTCAAGCCAATGATCAGGTCCTTCTCAAACTCGCTTAACTGTGAGAAATGTTTTCTCACACGTCTACCTGGCATTTTTCGCTTACTAAAGTCCCTCTAGAGTCGAAATGAGGTCGTCATGTTTATGAATCTTCCACTATGCACCAGTTTATATATGGCCCACTTAGTGATTGCAGCGTGTATCGCCATGCGCATTGGCAGCAAACTTGGATCATTTTCATATCAGACCTGACTGTTGTACTTATTTGCATAGTTTCGCTATTGTACCTTTCTCCCTTCTTGGTGCGTTATTTTCAATGTCTCTGAGTGTATATGTAGATGAAAATCGTCTGCATTCATCATGGATAAAAATTTTGATAGTTAATTTGTACTGCTTGAACTTGTTTAGGAAAATAGAGAAGAATGTTTTGCGATGATGGCTACAATATACAAGTTTTTGATTATTGAAATTTTTAATTTAAATTATACACAAAATCTGAAAAAAAAAAAAAAAAAAAAAAAGTTATTATTAATTAAGTTTATATTGCAACGTCTTATAACTCGTAAGGAATTGTAAAGTAATTGCAATAAATTGGTATAACAAGAATAAGTGGTGTTGGAATTAAGGCCAAATACCTACGTTAGGGACCTGAGCCTAAGGGGGAATCTTTCTAAGGGATCCTAGCCCGTTTTTACGCGAGTTTCGGAGAAAACCACTGAAAACTCCGAACTGTTGGGTCGACGAGCGCGATCTGGGAACGAATCCGGCGTTTCCCATCTGTCAGCTTTGAGTGTAGAATCGTTTGGCCACGACAAGAATAGGGAACTAAAAAAATCATTTTGTTTAATTTCACTTAAGTATCTGAAATTAATTAGTTCCTTTATTTTAATTAATTTTTAAATCATTATTGTACTGTTATCTATAACTAAATTACACTGCTCAAAACAATTAAAGGATATTATAAGTCTTATATAAAATAACGGTAAAAGCGATTTTTTTTTTTTTTTTTTTTTTTTTTTTTGCAGAAAACGGAAGAAGAGGGTCACAAATACAAATTTTTCTCGTTTTCATATTTCGGAGTATGGAAATTTTGAGTTTGACCTCAAAAATGACGTTTTAGCGGCAGCGAATGAAATTTGGCTTTACACTAAATGAAAGACAAAGCGGAAAAGAATGGTCAATATTCAGTAAGTGCATTGTTTCGATGATGATTGCGATGTCTTAACGAAGTGATTTAACCGATTCAATAGCTTGGAGAGTTGTTGGTCGGTTAGAGGGGCTCCAAACACAAACCGAAGTCACTGGAGTTTCGAAAAGTGTGATTTCCAGGATCTGAAACCGGTTTTTGGAGACTGAAAATGTAAGCTGAAAGTCAGGGCAAGATCGTAGACGTGCAACAATACTCGATGGAAATCGATATTTAACGCTAGCGGCTCGGAGACTTCGAAATATGAATGCCACTCTTCTACAAAAACAACTTCGCTCAGCTATTGGCACCACAGTTTTGATTCAAACTGTCCGAAATCGGCTCCACGCTGTAGGTCTGTATGCTCACCGACCAATAATGCGCGTTACGTTAACAGCTAGAAGTCGTCGTGCTCGCAGGGAGTGGGCAACAGAGCATGTAAAGTGGAGAGAAATGAATGGAGCGACATTTTTTTCTCTGGGAAGTCTCGATTTTCTGCTCATCACGATAAGGCATATTTTCATTTGTAGGGAAAGTCACAATAGAAACAATCCTGCGTTCGTGCACAGAAGTATCAGATTTGGCGGTTGGAGGGGGGGGGGGGCATCCATTGATGAGTGCACTGATCCCCACATCATTTTAAATGGAGCTCTGACCGGTCGTCGATATAGGGATGAGATCATCAGACCTATTGCTATAGCGTGGAGCCGGTTTTGGACAAAAATGTAGCACCAGTAGCCGAGAGAAGGTAATTGTTGAAGAAGTGAGGCATTCATATTTCGGTATCTCCGAGCCGTCAACGTTAAATATCGATGTTCATTGGACGTTGTTACATTCTATGACTGTGCCCTGATCTTCAGCCTGCATTTCCAGTCTCCAAAAGTCGGTTTCAAATAATGGAAATCACACTTTGCGAAACTCTAGTTCTTCGGCTACTTCGGTTTGTGTTTGGACCCTCTCTTTAGAGAGTTGTTGGTCGGTTAACTGACGAACAACTCTCCAAGCTATTGAATCAGTTAAATCACTTCGTTAAGACATCGCAATCATCGAAACAACGCACTTACTGAATATTGACCATTTTTTCCGCTTTGTCTTTCATTTAGTGTAAAGCCAAATTTTATTCTCTGCCGCTAAAACGTCATTTTTGAGGTCAAACTCAA
This sequence comes from Salticus scenicus, assembly GCA_963930645.1. Classification (NCBI taxonomy): domain Eukaryota; kingdom Metazoa; phylum Arthropoda; class Arachnida; order Araneae; family Salticidae; genus Salticus; species Salticus scenicus. Next base: position 309,347,066 of record OZ005653.1, read on the forward strand.
AATTTAGATGCTCCGGAGTATGAAAACGAGAAAAAATTGTATTTGTGACCCTCTTTTTCTGTTTTCAGATAAAAATTCCGCTCATAGCGTTATTTTATATAAGACTTACAATATCCTTTAATTGTTTTGAGCAGTGTATATTTTTTAATCGATTTATTAACTTCTGAATACTTTGAATTTTTGATATCAATCGCGATTAAAATTATCGTTTCTCTTTATAAGGTCGCCCTTATATTCCAGAACACCAGTTATTTCATTTAGTAGTATTTAGAAATAATTTTCTATTATGGTATATATCTGCGTAAACAATTAACAATCTTCTGTCTGTCTGAATACAGACAGTGTTATGTATTCTAAAGAAAAATGCAGGTTACTACAGGGTGGTTATAATTAAACTTCTACTTTAAATAATATTCTGTATCTTAGCCCTTTGAAGAACAGCGGGATTATATTATATTCCACCTAATTTTAATTCTAAACTACAAAAACTCGACTAAGATTTTTTTTTTCTTTTTTTATATACAATTTTACATTTATAATTTACAGGGGAAAAAACTTCATTGGTTTCTTCTCTTTTAACATTTTTCGTGAATTCTGGTGGCTATTGGTTTTAAATGAACAAAATTATCTTGCTCGTCAAAGGATTAAATATGCGATCGGTTTGCAACAAAATTTGGTGTGTGCACGATTTATGATATAAGCTCAAGAAATTCCATCAAACGCCTTCCAAATAGGAAAAAAAAAAAAGTTCAAGAATGTCCCCCTAGGTGGCGCTTTGCGTAGAACATAAGAAAATATGTTTGATCATTTATTTATTATTTCTTGAACCCGTGTGGGTAAATGAAATAATTAAACTTGCCCTTCGTCCATGCTAAGCGCCATCTTGTAAACAATATTTGAATTGTTTATCTTAATTTTTTGAATGCATTTTATGAATTATCTAAATTGTTTTCTCGTTTTCTTCTTTTGAACACAATTTTTTAAAACTAATAAACATAACATTTGGATAGTATGGTCGCTAAGAAATCATTAATCGAAATTTATACAACTTCAAGCCAATAATTTTTATATTGGTATTACTTCAATTTTTCTCAAAAGTAAACTTTGGGAGAAATTGAAAATTTAAGGAATTTTAGAAAAGAAAATTGAATGAGAAAATGTGATTACAGATAGGTGAAGTTACATTTGTATTTTTTAAATTTTTCTGCAGCTTTTTCTTTTTTTAAAAAAAGAAAATTTGAATTAATACCAGTTTACAAATTATTGCTTATATAAGTTAAATTTATTTAAAATTCGATTAATGATTAGTTAACGAACCTTCCAATTCCATCCAAATTTTAGATTCATATGTTTAAAGATTAGACGCAAAAGAAAAAAACGCGAAAACATATTGACTGTAGGAGCGCACACCTAATCTTGCCATCAGTATGTCAAGGCCCATGTTACTCTAGGGGGAAATTTTGTTTCCGCAATGATCCATTACTTAATAATTCATAGGTTTAAATTCCATTTTTCATTTAGAAAATTCACAATCGTTAAATTAGTACTCGTTTTTGAAAAAATGATTCTTCACATTTCTAATATTTTATTTTTGAGTTCTCATTTTTAAACTAGAAAATAAGACATTAAAAAAAAAGTGAGAAATCAATTTTTTGAAAACGTGTACTAATTTAACGATTATGAACTTTCTGAATGTGAAAACAGGGGTTGATCCAGGTTTTAAATTTTGGGTCCCCTTTTTGTGAAAAACAATGTATTTTTGTGAAATTTTTATTTATTTTTGTGAAAAAAAAAAAAAAAAAAAAAAAAAAAAAAATCGTGTATAAAACCTTCCATTTTAACTGCCATGCTAAATAATGTTTAATATCAAATTAACATAGTTTCATTGAACCAATTAATTAAAAATAATACAGAAAACATGGAAGCATTTTTGAAAAAAATCGCTTTTCTAAAACAAATTTTGTGAAGGGTCCTCTTTTATGGATTTGAATTTTGTGAAGGGTCCCCTTTTATGGACTAGAATTTTGTGAAGGGTCCCCTTTTATGGACTAGAATTTTGTGAAGGGGCAGCAAAGAGGATCCAAATTTTGCCTGGATCGACCCCTGGAAAAGGAAAACAGAATTTAAACAAATACGTTAAGTAATGAGGAAACAAATTTCCTCATACGATAATATGGGTTTTGGCTATCGACGAGATTCAGGTACTATCTGCTGTTAATTTTGCACGCCACTGTAATTATTGAACTTCAAAATTATAAGTGTCAATCCTAGAGAGTTTCTTCAGTTAATTATTTCCCTGTAAATTTTCCAATAATAAATAAAATTTTGATAATAAAGTAGAATTATATAAGTGTTAGGGCTCGCTAGCAAATTTAGATTATTACTAAAAAAAAAAAAAAAAAAAAAAAATGACTGAGATATCTGAATAAATTTTATTTTGTATATCAGTTGATCTTTATAAACATAATATTACAAATTACAATAATTAATATTGATTTTTTGTTTTCAGGAAGCCGTAGATTAAAGAAATCCGTATTCTGCGAGAAGGTATCGTAAAGTTTTAATTATGCCTAAGAAATAACTGAGATAAATGGATAAAATATATCCTACATAGAATTGATTCTTATATACACAATGTTGTAAATTACAATTATTAATTTGTTTGTTTTCCGGAAGCCGTAGATTAAAAAAATCCACATTCAACGATAAAATATCGTAAAATCTTAATTATGACTCAGAAATAACCGAGATATCTGAATAATACATATTTATCTTGTTTAATTCTTACTGAGAAATAACTGAGATAAATGGATAAAATTTAGTATTGCACATAATAGTTTATACTTGATTACAGCTATTAATTTGTTTGCTTTTAGGAAGCCGGAGATTGAAATAACCGAGATTCACCTATTCTACAATTACAATGATGGTCTTCTAAAATTCTGGGAGAAATATCATGACAAATAAATTTCATCTTCTACTTCAATTATTTTTAACAATGCCTTCACGATACCCCTTTGTATGTTTTATATCAAGATTCTTATTTTATTATATTTAATGATGTGTATATGCGTGCAGTGGTATATAATAAGTTTTGATTGTTTCAAATGCATGTTTCATTATTATTGTAATTATTATTATTTTTTTTAATCATAATTATGTTTTACTTCTTTTTTTTTTTTTTTTTGCAATATTCATCAGTAATTTATTTATTTATTTTCCTTTATCATTATAGATATGTATGGTTTAAACAATATACAATACCTAATCCTGGCTACAGCCATGACCCTTGTTATTCCATGGGAAATTTGTTACCACAATTACTCATTACCTAATGTATTTATTTAAATTCCGTTTTTACATTCAGAAAATTCACAACCGTTAAGTTAGTACTCGTTCCCGAAAAATTGTTTTTTTACATTTTTAATATTTTATTTTCTAGCTAAAAAACGGGAAAAATGCAGTTAAATATTTTTTTTAAACTCAAAAATAAAATATTAAAAATTAAAGAAAATAAAATATGTTTTAAAAAACGAGTACTCATTCAACGGTTGTGAATTTTCTAAATGTGAAAATGGAATTAAAAAAAAAAAAAAAAAAAAAAAAAAAGGTTGTGGAAAAAAATTTTCTTTATAGATATAGTAATTTATATAGATCTATCATCACCATGTTAACGAGCAAAGATTTTTGATGCTGAAAAAGTTTTTTGGCATCAGCCATTAGAGAGTATAAAACTCGAAAATAGTAATAGAACAGAATGTTAATGAATTTTGAAAATGCATAAATATTGCGCGGTTTTTGAGTGTTCTAATAAATATGTGGAAAGAAATGAGAAAAGTTTTCCTAAATAAGTTATATTGAAGTAGTTTATGAAAAATATGATTTTTATAATCAGTTGCTTTGTTTTATTATTATGAAATAATTACTGTCTTCATATTTTAATGGAATATTTTTTTTAAATTTTAATATTTTATATTAGTAAGTAATATGGAATTCTCAAAATTCTTTTAAATGTATTTAGAAGACGCGGAAGTTTTAATATATAACTAGTATGTTGGGGGCACCACAAGACTTTCTTCTATATATAATCCTATACAAATTTAAGCAATACAAATTATTATTTATAAAAATTATTTTTCATGATGAATGCAGACGATTTTTTATTTCAAAGAAGTGTAATAATAAATGCCGAAATAAAGAAAGTCAGTTTTATGCAGACATGAGTATACTCGAGTATCGTAAAAAAAGAAAAGCAAGAAAAGGAAAGGAAAACGAAAAGAAAGAAAGAAAAATGGGTATGTGGAGTTTTTCATTCTTTTTTAGCACATAAATTTTATTTGCTGAATTATCTGTGTGTATTCCCGTGTATATATTCACTCCGGGAAAGACATCCATAAGAGAATAAAATGGCTGTCTTTTCCCAAATGGAAAGGCATCACTTCTCCCTCCTCAATGATCAATCTATGGTTTATTGCTATATCTACGATTTTCTTATGGAATAACATGAGCCTTGACTGTCAGAGAAATTAGGTATTGTACGCTTTTAAGAGTTAAAAAGCATGGATAGTAAACAAAATGAAAATACGACAAAATATGAAAAAAACATTTTTTTATTTATCTGAAAAACATGGGCTACATTCATATCACAAATGAATAACCCTTTTATAAAAGGTAATAAATTTATCACTATGTACAGAAAAAAAAACTATTTACAAGCGAGAAAGCCAAGCCTGTACAAAATACGATATCCACAAAATATAATAAAGTACCAGCCTCTGAAGAAGATAACACCCTATTCCTCTATATACATCTAAAATGAAGTGCTCTTTCTTGCAATTGCTATGGGTTTTTATTACAAGTTCAATGAATATATATATCTCAGTGGAACATCTGAAAAGAAGAAAATAAACAAATAAATATAATTATAATCTGCATTTTTAAAACATTTTGATCAATAAATATATGGGTCGATATGAAATATTTAGGTCGATAGTTCGATACAGTCTGTATTTTCCAGAACCACTAATTTTAAACAGTAATTTTCTGCAGTATATTTCAACGGTTTTAAGGAACAAATTACTACACAAAAATAGTAGTTCTAGAAAATACAGGATGTAGCAATCATGTTATCAGTATTACTTAAAAATGTAAGAAAACAAATATAGAGTAATTCATAATTTAATGAATAAAAAAATCATAAATTGTAGAAAAAAAGTATACCAACAAACACCATAAATTGTAAAAAATAACAAACAATGGTGATTACTTTAATAATTTATGGTATTTGCTTGGTTTGCGAAGATTTTATTCTGCAACATTCAAAATCAGTTTTTTTTTTTTTCTTTTCTTTTTGTGTGTGTGTGTATGCATTTTACTTTCGTTTTACATAAAGATAATCGCATACATTGAAAGAGGTTCTTTCTACACTGCCTTCGTAAAAATATAACACACAAATTATCTACAGGATTATTTAAATAATATACAAAGTGGATTTTTTTTTTTTTTTTTTTGCGGGTTTAAGAAAAGAAAAAGAGCTAGGCTCTAAAATAAACTTCTTTTATCTAAACATTTTGTTCATATATTGCACAATTTATTCAATAGAGCTTTGTTTTGATGACATGTATATGCGAGTACCCATAAATGAAGGGGGAGGAGGGATCAAAACTTTAGTGTGATTTTATGCAAGGCATGTGACAAAAATAATTTTTTCAAAGAAGAAATTTTAAAAGTTTGTTACATTTTTTTTTCTTTTTTTCCCTACCTTATCATTTTTTGTTCTAAATACGATTGTCACTCTTTATAAATGAATTAGAAAATTATTTTAGACTTCAGTTAGAATTCGTATGGATATTAATTACAGGGTGGCTAACATTAAAACCTTTCCAAATTCCCTGACTTTTCCATGACTATTTTTCACCATTTTCCATGACTTACGCTGCTTATTTCCCCAAAAATGTCACAAAATTCGCGAACAATTTAGCAAATTACAATAGTGAGTTTACCATAAAATTTGTCAAAATTCCCTGACTTTTCCAGACTCAATTAAATTCCTTGACTTTCCCTGACTAGTGTCACACTTTATTATAATACAATAACTTTTAGAATAAAATAAGTGTAATAATAATAATAAACTTTATAAATTCAGCTAACACTGAACAGAATAGATCCGGGATCATTCAAACGATTGGCTGTTGAAGGAGGGAAGAATTATCCGTTGCTTATATCAGACAGTTTTCTGTGGACCAGACGCAAGGGGCGTGCATATAATGAATCGAAATAACGTCTTGTGGCATCGATCTGGTATAAAGAAGAAAAACAAAATAAAATAAAAGATGTGCCAAACTATTGTTTCATTGATAGTGTTTTTCTTTTACCAGGAAATACAAGCTGGATGACATTACAGGGCGTGGATGAGAGCTATCCATCAATATCAACCCTATTATTCAACACCTCCGCACAATGCGTAAAAAAACTCAATCACGGATAACTGTGTAAGTTTGGGAACCAGTTACAGTAATCGGGATTGGAACCGATTGATCTCCGGAGCTCTTCGGATCCAAGGTGTGCCCAGCCCCTCAATTATAAGGTTGTAGGTGGGTAGGGAATCTGCAAGGCGCCGTGATTGACAAGTTTCGAGTGGGACTCCTGATTTTTTAAGGCAGTGCCCCACCCCAATAGGTATTGTTCCATGCCCATCCCCAAGGCGACGGCGAAGTCCTGTATGTCCCGAACCACGCCCACCCACGCTGAAGACAAGAAGTACATAATTCACATCAGGTGCCAAGGTGAAATGGTGAGATGTTCCGATTCGAAGCGAATTTCTGGACTGAAGAGTCACATCATTGCAAAATGCACGATAACGTCCGTGAAAAAAAAATTAATGGAAATTTTTCCTTTTAAATATTGATGAAACACAGTTGGAAAAGCCATAAAGTGAGAATTGCATGAAACACTGAATAATATGTGAAGCCCATATGAAAAGCATACGGAAAGCATATGAAAAGCATGTAAAATAGAAAAAAAATTCACAATATATTTCTTTGAAGTATTAATAATAATAATAATAATAATAAAAACATGTTTCTTCGGGATACTCAAAAATTCGAGATAAATAACCTAATGCGAAATTTTCGGAAGCGCTTACGAAGTCATTATCTAGATCGAAATACGGGAAACTTGTCGGTATTAATATAGAAGTGATAAAGAATTATAGTATTCTCGGGTTTTCTCTAAATGACCGATATTTTAACTTAAAATAGAATGCTCCCTAATGGCGACGGCCCAGCATCTTAACCATACAAAATCGACTCAAAATGCACACTTTTAAAGTTTTTCTTTTTCCTTCCTTTAGTTATTTTACTATAAGTAAAATTATGTAAAAGAGCACACTGCTAGATTTTTGAAGTGTCTCAGGTAGAATTCTTGCAAAATTGTGCTCCGGAAAAAAAAAAAAAAAAAAAACAGTTTAAAATAGAAAAATTTTAATAAATAATATTTGATTCTGATAAGACAAAAAAATATAATACGAAATTTACTTTAACAGGGAAATCCAAGAACTCCATTTTTACTAGAAATACACATTCATCTCTACAGTGCAACCATATCATGCTCAATATTACAGGACAACGGGCAATTTTTCTTGCATACGTCAATTTTCTACATTCTACACATTTAAGACTCGTTCAATATGGAGAGTCGCAAAACAGCGATTGAAAACAATATACATCAGCTCAAGAAATTAAAGATCCATAAGATTTATAACAATCAAAAATCTCAACTGAAAACAGAGAACAGATTTATCGAACGCAGATCGAATTTAAAAAGATAATTGTATTGCGCATAGAATACATTTATTGAGAGACAACCCTATATAATTGATTCAGAACATTATCTTTTGACATGCCTGCGATGAATATCTTTTAATTCCAATCTTTTGTCTCCGGCCTCACCCCATATCGAAAATCAAGCATTTCAACCACACCCCCGCATAATGCAGTATAAATTACTGTTCAAAAATTCACGTCAGGCATGAACAGGAGCTTTACATTTAAGCGACTTCTGAAAACAGCCCGAGGCTCTGAAATATTCACCATAACGCCTACTTTATATTTCATCTGGAGTTTTCATTTTCTGAATTGAATCTATTACTGATACATACCTAATTTCAAAAGTGAATACTACTGCTTATCGCAGAAGAGCCAAGTTACTTGCAACGAAAAATAAACTTTATACCACTATTTGAAAATAGTTAATTTTCATCTTAATTATAAATAGTTATCAGGGCCCGACTTAGCATAATTTGGGCCCGGGGCAAAAACTTTTTTTTGGGGGCCCCCCTCTGCTAGTAATGAAGAACCGAAATTTATGGAGGTATTTAAATTTTTCACTTCTTTATAGATATATAACAAGAAAATTGACTAGAACCTAAAATAGCTATAAAGCCCCCCCCCTCCAATGGTCAGACGAAATATCGTTCTATCCATTTTATTTCTGATTGTTAACTTTGTCATCTAGCTGCGAAAAATTCATATCCTTGCTGACATTAGAGCGGAATTCTGCTAAATTTTCACAATTACGATGGCTCAATTAAGCTGGATTGTACAATGTACTGATATTTTGTTTAAAAAACATTCATTAAAGAAGGAAACATAAACTTTCTATTCACTTTGGAGGCCCCCCCTCTGATGTGGGGGCCCGGGGCAACTGCCCCGTATGCCCCTGCCTTAGTCAGGCTCATTACAAACAAACAGGGTCTGTTTGACAGAAGTGGAAGCCCATGGCAAAATCATTAACTGGGGGGTCCTTTTCTATCACAAAGTGCAAAACGTGAATTTTCTCTATGTAAAATGCTTTTAATTTCGAAAGGCACTTTATTTGGAGGCCGTAGGTACCAGGTATTATAAATAAAAACCTGGGTGCTTCGTTCGATTTAGCCTGTGGGATATCAGGCCTTGAAAACGATTGCAATTAAAATTATCTAGTTGCGAGGTTTACGGACAATCCAGAATAACTTGGCATCTCCGTTATCACACCAAGTATTTTAAATGTAACAGCAATATCAAAGGGTAGAAGTTATTATCACAAAAATTAAATTGCACACCGCTATTTGGAAATAGTAATCTTTATCTTATTTCATCGCAGATAGTTATTACAAACGAATAGTATTAAAAAAATTCAGGTATGTGAATAATGAAGAACCCTTTATAACCTGGCACTTTTGAATAATCTTATTGTTACATTTCTATAAATTGAGCGAAACCTCCAGATCGCCCTTTTTATATTTCATCCGGAATTTAGAATCAATTTATTACTGATACATATTCAAGTTCAGAAGTATTGCTTATCGCAGAAAATACGTTATTCACAGGCGGTGGTTGTATAGTGCAGTGCAACCACAAATTTCAATTCAAAATTGCAAAAAGTGTCCGCGGAATTTTTTTTATAAAATTTTTCTTTTATAACTTAGATGAATAACTTCATTTATTTCTTGTCTTTTAATGTTGTTTGTGTTTTCCGGTGGCTGTTGGTTTTATAAACGAAGAAAATTTGCTTGCCCTGAAAGGGTTAACAATAGTTATCCACTGTTAAATTTCTAAATGAGCGTATCCTCCAGAACGCCAATTTCACAGTTTTTGACTTCAATAATGTCAAATAAACGGAAAGACCATAAGGTTATATCTACTGCTGTTTCATGTAGTAAAGTGCACTGACTTTTTTACAGATAACTGATGTCTACGTTTGTTTTAAATTTACTGGAGAGATTACAGAGCCACAGTGCTTTTTAAGCAGCAGATGTAGAATTCCAGTTTCAAAATCAACGTTTAATATAACTTTAGTTTACGATTCACAAAAAGAAAGAAAAATATGCAAATAATAGGCAAACTATTCGACTACTATAAGAGATCTTATAGCGTCTTGAGTCATCTTTCAGATAATTTGTTCAGTGATGCCAGATGGTCGAAAATTATTTTCCTAAACAGGTCTTCAAATTTCCCCAAATCAGGGGGTTTTTTCGAAAAAATTCCCAACTTGATTTCTACTAAAAAGGGGAAAAAAAAAATATATATATATATACATATCAAGCAGATTTTTCTATGATTTAAGCTCAGATTTTTCCCCAAATGAAGGCAATTTTTGAAAAAAATCCCCAAATAACAATAAAGTTATTGAAAGTCTCTAGTCGTAGGGATAAATCATTACGTTGCCAATTGACAGAAAATTGAACTCCCCAGATTTATCCCCAAAAATTTTAGAATTCCCCAAAAAAGTCCCCACAAATATTTGGTCCCCAAAATTGTCCCCAGAAGCCTCAAAAATCCCCAAAATGGGGACAAAATCTCCAATCTGGCATCACTGAATTTGTCTTTACTACTTCATCAAGCATGCAACCGCAATTTCTCAATCACAGACAGATTTATATCACCCCCAGTATCAATCATAAGAGATCGTATCAAGAGCCCAGCAATTACTTTTCGATTCAGTGCAAAGAAAGAAACTCAAATTGAGTGGCCAACTATCACAAAGGGCGTGTTCGGGCTACTGTGTAATTACCAGAGATATTTAACAACTATTAAAAGCTAATCGAAGAGTTAGGGACATAAATTGCTACTCTTTTTTTTTTTTTTTTTTTTTTTTTGAGAACCCCGCCCGACGGGACTCCATTTTGTCAATGGGTATCACTCCCAAGCGTTTTATGTCCACCTACTGAGTTAATACCTACCGGTGATTTATACGACTTTAGGAAGGAAATCAAACGAACAATTCGATTAGAAATACTTAAAAGGTGAATTTCTATTCAGATATGTAGGAGAGCACGCTTGTTCCACTGTTCGACTGAAGTTGAGGGATTTAACGTCGCACTAGAGCTACACAGTCGCCAATTGGTTTGGGTTTGGGATTCATCCTTGGTTGGGAGACTAAGGCGACGAAAATGTTTCCATTTTGTGGAAATAATTTCCATTATTGGAAGCCCCCACCTTCCGCTCCCGTATGAATTAGTTTTTTAAGTAAAGCTTTTGCCGCAATTTAAAATTGATGATTGTGCACATTTTCTCAGTACTGCTTTTTGTCCCTATTTCTTATTTTGATATTGGAGATATCACGTTAATTTGTCCCCACTTTTCGAAAAATTTGGTCGTCTTACAGGAAATACAAAAATTTGGTCGTCTTACAAAATTTGGTCGCCATCACAATTTTGATCCACCGTGAAGAGAATACCGTCGGCAGCAAAATTATTGAAGCACTAGCAACAATTCCTACTTAAAAGATGGACACCTACACTGTAAAAAATATGTCCTATTTGCTTCCAGAAATTCTCTGTAATTTGAGAAAATACGTTCTGACAACGTATTTTTTTCGTAAATTGCTCGTATTTTCTCAAATTGCAGAGAATTTCTGGAAGCAAATAGGACATATTTTTTACAGTGTAATACTGTTTTGTTAAGTAAATATTTGTCGAGTCATGATCTTAGTCTTATACTGTTTATAAAAAAGTGAGTTGATGCGAAAAATTAGCGATCAAACTGAAAGTGCTTCAATAATTTTGCTGCCGACTGTAACTTCTTCGTTTTTGTAAACCCCGTTTCATTGCTTGGAAAAGAATGAGTAAATAAATAGAAAGACAATAGAAAAGTATATATCAGTTTAAATTTTTTAAAGGAATACTATACCCATTGAACATCGAAAATTGGCAACGGTTGTGTTAATTTCTGAATAAGAACTCAAATGACAAGGAAAATAATGTCAAAAATTTTAGAAACTGTTTGGCTATTACGTTAAGTTCAGATAACAGCCGATATTACGAGAATTTTAATATAAGGAAGTGTAATAAACATATTTTAACTTCTTTGAGATTGTTGAAAAAGAAAATAAATAACGGTTTTCAATGCAGAAGGAAAAAGATTTTTGTTGTCTGTGTCTTTAGCCTTTGAGGGGCAAGATAATTATGCTCATTTAATATGAAAAAGTACCAGAATTTAATAACAAAGACAAAAGAAAAGAAATGAATAAGGTTTTACCGCAAAGTTGCAAAAATAAAATTTTGTTTAAAATTCTGGGATGAGTTTTAGCAATTGGGAATTAAAATACCACCGTCCTTATTAATTAATGCTGCAAAATGATAGTTTTGATAATTAAATATAAAATGTAGTTAGTAATAAACTGCTTAAATATATTACCTCAAAATTTGAGGTAAAATACTAGGCAAAATTTTACTTATTCGTGCATTTGAGGCTCAAATGCACGAATAAGTAAAATTTTATTTTATTAAAGCATGTATTTGTATTTAAAAATACTTACCGATTTTATGCGTTTTCACGTTCTTTTGCGCATCACCTTCTTGGCCAGGTAGGAAGGCACTTGCCTGGACCTTTCGAAAACAGACACGGGATAATTATGGTTACCATTTGAATTTCGGTGATGCTGTTGTTGTCTTTTCTTGAGTTGGTTGTTTTTTTCGACTAGCTGACATACTAATGCTTTGATGTCTTCCAAAGTAAGCTGATTTACATCAACATCAATTCCTAAAAGAAAGAGAAAGAATAAACTTAAAAACAAATTTAACAAAGGAAATATAATAAGAAAGTAACATAAATACAAAGTAAATTAATAATATTTATGCTTTTATGTAAATTAAGTATGTAGCGTCAGACATTTGCAGATTATCGAGGCAAGTATTTTGACAACCATTAGGTGGGGGATCTCTGAACACAGACAGCACCACAGCCTAAAAGAATTATTAAGAAAAAATACCCCCACCTTTGTTTCGATCGTAAAATTAGTTTTAAAGTAGAATTTCTTTCTTTCTTTTTAATTTAAGTTTTCCGAATTGTTTTAAACAGAGCAACCACACTGAAGAAAATTAAATACGTAGAAAATTTGTAAGAAATTCTGGTGTTGAAACTTTTTATAAAATGTGTAATTGTAAATTGTTCAATTCGAAAATTATTCGTAATACCCCCTTTTTTTTAAGTTTTATAAGTTATTTAACCCTTTGGTTATCCAGCTAATTTTAATTCCCAACTGCAAAAACTCATCCCATATTAAATTTTTGTACAGTTTTACTTCAATAATATACGGAATAAATTCTGGTGGCAGTTTATTTAAAATGAGCGATATGACATGAACGCCGTAGCAGACTTTTTTTTTTTTTTTTTTTTTAAACTAAATGCAGCATTTTTATACTCTGTATACATTATAATTATGTTAGTTGAAAAGATTATCTGGAGTGAACAGAATTATCTAACAGCAGTTTATATTTATATGCTGGAAATTACGATAAGTCTTTACAGAATCCTATATAATGGATGTCAAAAAGCTCGTTTCGATGGTATTTACCAGAATCTTCGATTAGTCCAAGGGTTCGAATCCTGGTTGAGGCATGGAAATTCGTAGTGGTTCAGAATCTATTTATTAGATTCTCAGTCTAATGCGACTTCATGCTCAAAAAAATTATTATAGGACGACACCTTAAACCCAAACCCATTATATAGTCCAATACAGAGCTAAATAATTGTAAGTTTAAAAAAAAATTTATATACCATGTTTTTAAATATGCTGTTGAATCATAGCTATAGGACTACATTAGCACTTTAATCAATGTGTATAAAAAATTTGAAAGTGATAATGACGTCAATTTTTGTGAAATGCATAATTTAACTTTTTATAATTTTTTAACCTTCACATTTAATTAAACGTATTTATTTTTATGTCGAAAGAGAATGAACTCGTGATGTTTTTTTTTTTTTTTTTTTTTTCAACAATTAAATTATAGCTAAGATTTTAATGGTTATTTTTAAAAAATTCGAAAATCAGGCTTCGAAGTATTGTGTTGTCATCGGGTTCTGAGCTACTGTGAAAGTTTGAAATGTCTAGCTAGTAGGGAAGTTAGTTAAAAATCGATTCGTACCGGACAAACAAGAATAGAAGTTAATAAAATAAAAACATGGTAAAAAATAATAGTCGTGTTATTCTTAATAGGTCGATTTTTAATAACTGTTAATTCGATTAATATGAGTTCCATAAAAATAAAATAAAAAGTTCTTAGGATTTACGGTTCTGATGGCCCACTTGAAACGGATAATCGAAACAGAGCTACTCACATAACAGAAGGAATTTGTAAAGAAAAACCATTCATTGTGGAACATCTGTAATGATATTTATTATTTAATATGATGAATTAAGTATGACTTAAATTATGCATCAGTAAATCTAAAGTCATACAAAAAAGAATGAGGAAGTAAATTTCTTACTTTATTAATATGCTTAAAAGATGCCTGATGTAAAATATTTAGATTTCATTGTATCTAAAAATGAACAGCTGGCAGGCGTGGGCATTAAAAACCTCTAAGTGACAATTAGAGGGAAAAGGACGGTGAGGGGTGGAGAGGAGAGATGAAAAGAATAAACTGTATTCGTCGCTAAGGTTAACCTGTTTGTAGCTTGTCATTTTTTCACTTTTTTTTTCTTTCTTTTCGCTTGTTACATTTGTGTTTACCACTGATAAAATCACAAACGCTTTAAGGAAAAAAATGACCGCATTTTTTCCTTTTCAGAAGTGTTGATTGGATAAAAGCTGTCCAATCGAAAGTTTTTAAGGCGGGATTACGTTTGGATTATTATTTATTATTATTTTTTTCTAGTTTGTCATTTGAAATGAGATATTGTTGAAAACTTTGATTGCTCAACAGTTTCATAATTACAATGAGGTTCATTTACAAAAATTGATGAATATATTTTCTTATGCTCGATTCATAAAAACAACTAGCAATCAATTACTTTTTTTTTTTTTTTTTTTGACACCATTTATTCGCGAGTTAGAAAAATGAAATAAAAACATAGTATTACGTTCTGATAAACAAAGTTACAACAGTAATATGTGTCAGTAACTTAATTAACAATTCCATATAATCGCTGCATTTTGTTAGCTTAAAGCTGCAGGTTTTAGGTTATATAACCTGTCGGTGTTAATTAGCGTAAAACCATAGGTAAAAAATAAATATTTGAGAAGATATTTCTTAGTAAAATGATGCAGATATCCCGGTATAAAAACTAATAATAAATCATCTACTCAAAACCATTTAATTATTTCGAATTTAGGAAAAAAGAAAAGAAAAGAAAAAGAACAGATATTCGAAAAAAATATTCCTCAACAAAGCAAAGACAGGAGTTATATTATTAGAAATTAATAATAAATTAATAATTAAGAAAAGGGAAATTTATTATACATCATCTCACACAGTCATATTATTATTTTGTTTACTGACAGAATTCCACAGAAACACTGAATTAAATAACAAATGTTAAACAAATAATTACACTTATTCACATCTTTTGGAGAAATAACTATATCCCCCCCCCACACACACACACACTTCTAATTATGTTACAAATTACAATATGGAAATATTAATCTTAATTTTCATGGACAGAACTGTCTGCCAAAGACACACATAAACAGCCTTTTCGGATGACGAAGACGATCCAAGTCATTGGTTATCCAATTGCGCCTCGTTAAGTCGAACTTCCTGCCCTTTAATCAGGAAGTAGGAATGTTACAGAATGCTCGATATGGACAAAGAGTGATCGCAGAACGCTATTATTAGTGTGAATCACCATTATATTAAAAGTGAACAAGAAAAGAAAAAGTTTGATTCTAGCAAACTAGCGAGCATATTTATGCCAGCTATCAATTGAAATTAAGCTAATTCCAAGAGGGGGGGGGATGAAAAGGTCACGAAATTACCCTGATTTTAGAAAGGCCTCCCATTCAGGAATAGGTCTCTCGTGTAAGTGTAGATAATTGGCCTTATCCCTAATTAAGAAATCCCCCCCCCTCTCATTAATAAGGAATAAAACCTAAAAGTAGTAAGATATAAAACTGTTTATTTATTTTTTCAATACAGTGATTACTTAGCAAAATGTTAAGTTAATAAATTCCAATATTTCCCATTCAAATAAAATAAGCAGACGAATTCAGTCGTGTTATTAAGGGAGGACGTGACGTCTGCCAATAGATTTTTAAATCGCAAAACCAAATTACATTATAAAAACAAAATGACTCATCACGAGAGATAAAATATAAGATAAAATGAATTCATCGAATGTGGCTAGTTATAAACAGATTTTAAATAATCGCTGAAAATTATAATAGCGAAATTTACTAAAGCAGCCTATATTACTAGCACAATAAAACAAATAATTGTATGGTATTATAGTTCTTTGACTTCCTTTTGGCCGATACTCTCCCACGACTAACGGCATAGCAGTAGCTTAACTGAAGCTTTGAGTTAATCGCATAATCCATCAAAGTACCACACAACAACAGTATATGTTCTCTTCCTCCCAGTAAAGAAAAAAATTAATATTGAAGTCAGCAGGGCATTTTCAGACGGCTTCTATTATAGTATGATGATGTAGATATGGATATTGTAAGGGAAAATATGTTTCACATCACCACGCTCTCCCTTCACGGTGACTGCGATTAGTGATGTAGAGGGATTGTATATGAACTGAAGCAGAACGAGCTCAATAGAAGCTGAGGCCAGACGATTTATAGGGGCTGGATTTTCAGATGTTTAGGCTCTATGTTAGGCTACACAGTTTTAAATTTTGTACATTTACGTATTGAAAAAAAAAAAAAAAGTATATTGATGGCTAGCTTGGTAGAGCACTTAATGTAGACACAGGACCAACCATTTTTGTTTTTCCAAAAAAAAAAAAAAAAAAAAGAGGCGTCGAATAAAAATATGAAGACTCTAACAACCATTTTAACACAAGATAACCTTTAATGAAGACATAAACAGAATATATACAGAATAAAAAAATTACAATTTTACTTTAGAACATTTCAAAAAAAGAATAATCAATTAGACAACTGTGGGAATCTTTTTGGTACAAAAGACAGTTACTGACTGCAATTACGTTTTTTTCTAAATTTCATTGGAAGCGAGGTCACGTGGGTTTGATGACGCAACAGTCGCACAGGTTTGTCGAAGAAAACTGCTAACTTTAAAAATTTCTATAAAAAATTTCGGTAATAAAAAACGTACAAGTTAGCAGCTATATTATTTCTATTTTTTGGAGATAGTGTAATCAGATGACATAAAATTTACCTTTTCCAATTTCATGTACGGGCCTGCCTTCGTTTACTTTTTGGATGGATGGATTTTACGTCGCACTTGTGCTGCGCAGATGGGCAATTGGCGACGGTCTTGGACACACCATTACAATTTTGATCCTCCACGGAGGGATGATCCTCTCCCGCTTCGATGACCCCCAGTGGTATAAATTTTGATGGGAACATGGAGGACAGTGCGGCCACAACAGATTTTACGTGCACCAGCCACCATTAGTGTACACGACGGTCTCTGGCCGGCTCGCGTATCGAACCCGCAATCTTCCAATTACGAGGCCGGAGCTCTACCGACTGGGCTACCGCGGCCCCGTTTACTTTTTGGATTGACTTCACTAAGTTATAATAAGGTGAAGCAATTAAATATCCTTATTTTATTTTATCTTACAAATTTATTTAAAAAAATTTCTGACTGTAAATAGTGGTACATTAAAAAATAATAATGATCGCCTGTGGCGGCCCTATATAAATTCCAACATAATATTTTTCAAAAAATTTAGAGTTAAATAATTCACAAAAATATAGAAATATGTTTTTTCTTTTTTTTTCAGAAAAGAAAAGAAAAGAAAGATATGAAACGTTAGAATAGCCTTGATCATTTTATAAATTCAAAATACAGTTACGTAAATTTCAACAGGAGTACATTACACATTAGTACCTTTAATTTTGAAATTCAATATGTACATAAGGGTAGAGGATCCATTCATATTACGTCCCAGTCTTGTTTCACCCCACGCTGCTCTCTATGCGGGCACGTGCAATACGCGTGTTACGCCACAGTTTTTTGTATTCAGGGGAGACTTCCCCTCGCATATAAAATTCTCTATAAAATGAGAACAATGCAGCAGCCCCTATGGAACGTTTGACGAACCTACCCAATCCCGCAAAGCGTGCGAAACGTATGGATTTCATTTTCCCAAACATTACAATGGTAATCAGATTTTGCGTTAAATACTGGGTTTTTATGCGGCGATAATAGGGATATAGGCATATGGAACGTGCCACGGACAGTAAGTATTCAAAGGGGTGAGGCCTGCTCAAAAAGGGAGTGCAATTCTTTTGAGCGTTTGCATAAATATATATCCATTGTTAAGAAAATAGAAATTTTCTCTCTCTCTCTCTTTATAATTCGTTAAAGGATTCGTTGAAAGAAATATTTTGATCTCGCATGAATAGTAAGTGTTCAAAATGTAAAAGAGTGTACCCTTTTTGCTTTTATTTTGATAAGAATTTCTTTTATATGTGGAATACGTTTAACCCTTTAATAATGCTGACTCTAGGCTAATTTGGCAGGGTTCTCCTCTCCACCCGGCGACCCTTTTAACACATTATAGCAGGGTTGGGTTTCTTCCGGAAGAAACCAGTTTCTTCCAGGACAGTGGAAGAAACTGGAAAAAACCGGAAGAAACTGGAAGAAATGGAAGAAACCGGAAGAAATGGAAGAAACCAACCAGAAGACAAAACAGATGTTCAAAATCAAAATTTATGAACTAAATAAACTCAAAGCATAGATATAATGTCAAATCTAAACTATAATCCAATTTATATTAAAAATATTTTAAGAAAAATATATGTTATTATATACAGGTGATGGGTTTTTACTTTTCAATGCTAATATTTTTTAGATCTTTTTGCATAGATACTATCTTCTAATATTATTATACATTCAAACAGTACAAGTGATAATAATTACGGAATTTTTAGCCATAATATTTGAACTTTTTTTTTTTTTTTTTTTTTTTTTTTAAAGGATACAATTTTTTGTATAAACTCGAAGCTGGTACCCAGTGAACTGTATCAATAAGTAAAGATACCTACTTTTAAACTCTCCTGCAAGTTCTGTAGGATTAAAAAAAAAAAAAAAAAAAAATCCATAGTTTGTATTTATCTATTTTAAGTTGAAAAATAAAGTGCAGTATTGAACTACTAAAAAACTTTTCATTTGTTTTACTGTCAACTCCCTCTAACTCTCTTTGTCCAGAGGTTGTGCAAATTATAGGAATTTGCAAATTAGGGATCATTGCCTTTGTTTACAGTTTTCTTTTGCAGATACAAAGTCAGTTATTATTAATTCATAAATAGACATCAAAACGGAAAGACGATTTCTAATAAATTTTAGACTAAAATAGTATTTCTTCAATATTAATAAAACTAATCTATCACATTCATATATGATGGTAAATAATTTAAGAATATTCAAATAATAGGTACTATAAAATGTATACAAACACTTAAAAAATACGAAACAAAATATTTTTGAAAGTCTGGAAATAATATTCATTGCTGATTAATTTTGTTAAACATTGATCTAATAGTGGTTTGTTTTAAGCATCAGTCCGTATGAATTGCAGAATAAATACAAGAATGTTATTCCCCCCCCCTCTCTCCCCAATTGTGTTTCAAAGCAAGGATTAAGCTAAAGATTTAATTAAAAAAAAGTAAAAATGTAAGGAATGTGATTTTTTTTTTTTAAATATGAGATGTAAATTTCTTTTACCATAAAAAAATCAATTACGAATTAGAAGGATTTGCAGATTATAAATCTACGGATTAGAGGGAGTTGACTGTACTGTATATGACTATAAGTAAAAAAGTTTTTGATGACATTTTGTAATATAGTAGTTATTGCAAACTGGTTCTATTAATTAACTGGATATTTGTTAAGAGCTGTTTTGTCAGAAAGTATAAGCAAGTGATCCAAACTATTATTTATTACCTGTTAAAGAAATAAAATAGTCTAAATTATAAAACTTTACACTGTTTAAATTGAAATTGATTTTTTTACTGGATTTTGAGTATTTTGGAACGTGATCATCAGATACCGAAGCTCATTTTGGTAAAAATCTCATAATTATTAATTAAATATGTAATTAAATTTGTATAGGTATAATTAAAGTTACTTAAAGTTGTTTATAAGATAAATGCATCCATTGTATCTTACAAATCTGCAATTTATAGGATAAATTTTTAAGAAAAACAGTTTCTTCCATTTCTTCCACTTGGAAGAAACCTATTTCTTCCGGCCGGTTTTTTCCATGGTTTTTTCCGCGGTTTTTTCCGCCTTGGAAGAAACTTGCCAACCCTGCATTATAGCACCCTGTGGCCATTTTTCAATACATTTTAGCACCCGGTGGCCCTTTTAAAAACATTTTAGTACCAAGTAGCCTTTTCTAAAATTTTAAACATTCAGAGGCCTTTAGATACTTTTTTCCCCTAATTTTTCAACCTTCTTGCAATAGTTTTGCAGCATTCCTGGAAGAACAAATGCATATAGCCTACATACATACACGTAAAATTGGCAATTTACTTTTGACACGTACAAAAATTACAACAGCAAATTATGCAAATGATGATTTTTTGAAAATAGGTTGCCCTTTTTATTGAATTCTCTCCGGCGGCCCTTTTATTCTAAAGTCAGCACTATTTAACGGTCATTACATATATTATTTTGAAAATTGCTAAATTAACTTAAAAAATGGCTTTTAGATAGTAACTTCAGTAGTTGAATACATCGTTCGTTAAACTTCAGATTAGTGCTGCTATCTAACGAACAGAAAATAAACCAAAGTTTTGACTTTGATTAAAAAAAAGAAGTTACATAAACAATTGTTAAATGTTTACTAGTTTCAGTGCGAACGGTTTTGGCGATGGTCTGGGATTTACCCTTAGGGGTGGTCCGGATACATTCCATCAAAATTTCGATCCTTTACGAAGGATAAAAATTGTGATGGATTTATTTTCAAATAAAAGAAATGAGAAAATTTATTCTTTGTCATAATTAAGATTCGGAAGCATGCTAACCTGTTGCATTTAACAAAAATTAATGCGATTTGAAAACACTTGAATCAAACCACCAATTGTAAATAAACATTTTCACTTTGGTAAGTTTTCTTGCAAGTGAACTTAAAATTAAATTTTAATAGAATAATCTTTATTAACCAGTTAGTAGTCGCTAGTTGGTCGATTTGCCGCTCATTCTTCAGTGTTGCCAGACTTTTTTATTCAATGGCCACCAAAAATTTTTAGAAGTGGCATTTGATATACATAAAACGCGAATAAAATCAAAGAAACGTCGATCACATCACTTCTTAAAATTATTGGTGACAGTTAAATAAAAAGTGCGCAATCTGAAATAGGTGGCGCTGTCTATAGCGACTACTAACGGGTTAAGAATTAAGTGATCAAAATGACAATTCCTTATAGAATAGAATAAAGAATACTAAAAACCAACACACATTAAAACCGAGACCATTTTTCCAGACAAACCACAATAATGGATTTTAAACAATACAGGGTGGAAAATTCGCTGGAGATGCTTTAATTTCACAATTACTAAAAAATGGAATATAATGAGTAGCATAACAAACAGATGGTTCTATTTGATTTACAGCCAATTTCAACACTACATAATTTTTCTTAAGTTTGGGTGTGCCATAAAACATAATGCTTCTGAGATTAAATAACTCGGACGCATCTACCTTTTCTAAAACACTCTTGGAAACAAATGTTATCACACAACATAAATTTGCACGAGTGGGTTAGTCAAAAAATT
Organism: Salticus scenicus; assembly: GCA_963930645.1. NCBI lineage: Eukaryota > Metazoa > Arthropoda > Arachnida > Araneae > Salticidae > Salticus > Salticus scenicus. The sequence continues at coordinate 309,368,749 of OZ005653.1, forward strand.
CCGTTCTAAATGAAACAGCTACTAGTTTTCTACCCAACTAATGGATAATATTTTTTCCCTTTTGTTCTTTTTCAGTCACACCCTAGAGAATTTCATTCGAAGTCGTGGTACGTGCGCAGGAATACAATATGGCTTTAAGATCATAAAGTCATTGTTTGGTAGATTCTTTTGGAGGCATAAGCTACCGTGCTGGATGTCATTTGTCTGCAAATGAGGATTTAGGAAGGATTAAGTAGTTATGGATAGAGCTTCCTAGGATGAAATTGCTTCTCTTTAAGGTTACATGCGCGGCATAGTAAGTCAAGGGTTACTATAGTCATTACCTAACATGCAAAAAACCCTGAAAATTGCTATTTGGTTGCAGAATGAAATGAAGCCAGACTTATTTATAATATACCACATGGCGATAATTAAAAAAATATTTATTTATACTTTAATAAGTGATATTTAGAGAGTTCTTAATACATTACGAGGCAAATTAAACATTCAAAATGAGAAATTCCTACAACAATAAAACTGGGAACAGGGATCAGAACAGTCTGTTTTAGATATCACTTTTTCTTTTTTGCTAAGTGATATTTAGAAAACGCTTGCAGAATTCATTATTATTGTTATTATTATTTATTCATTTTGATTTATATAATAAAAACATGAAATTCAGAGACAGAAAATTTTTCAAAAAGCAAAGCCTGAATTCAGCGGTAGTCCCTGAAAAGTTTCACCCCTGTATAATAGATTTTAGGGTGAATTCAAATATTTACAATTATACCAAGAAAAGTTTGAGATTGGGAGGGAGGAGAAGGGATGGAAAATGTTTAAATAATAAATACAATATTTCTTATTTTTACTTACAAAAGGATAATGTCTCACACTTAGGTTATAAAATAATCAAACTTATGATAATGAAAAACGTAACAACAACCAATCTCATACTTAAAAAGAATATCAGAACTATTCGATAATTCGTTACATTTATTTTATTTCTTGTAATGGTGAACGAAAGTTGTAGAATAAACGGAACTTATCCTGACAGTTTATTTTCCGTTATTTGATTTTTATTAACCAACTTCCATAGTCATTGAGGAAATTTTGTAATATATGATATTATCCAAATATAGTATGGAGATTTGCTCATTAAATGTTGTCAATGATTATCTCCAACTTTCTAAAAGGCCAACCAGAGGCCAAGAGATTCTGTCCTCAAAGCTGGTAAACGTAAGGTGCTCAATCCCTGGGCGCGCTCGTCGGCCGAGCCGTTCGGAATTTTCCGTGGTTTTATCCGAAACTTGCGTAAAAATGGTCTAGGACCCTTTAGAAAGACTTTCCCGGAGGGCACACCCCTCAGGCCTAGGACCCTAGGGCAGTCAATCGGCCTTAATTCCAATACCACCACCAGCTTTTAAAAGTTAGACAAGATTCATAAATCTATATACTCTTACAAAGTTATGAACTATCAAAGGGTTTGTCAATAAATTATCATTATTATGCCTCAAAATATCAACAATGTATTGTAATGGCAAATGTCGTTTTTAGGTGTAAATGTAAAAATAATAAATGTAGTGTAGTCGTTATTTATCACCAACATACTGCGGGATAGGAGTTTTGTGATAAGGTCTACAAATCCACGTACTCTCACAAAATTAAGAACTAACAAAGTGTCTGTCAATAAATCATAATTATTGTGTCTCAAAACATCAACAATGTACTACAAGGATAGACTTGGTTTTTAAGGTGTAAACTTAAAAATAATAAATGTAGTCGTTATTTATCACCAACATCCAGCATTCAGACTAGTAATTTGATAAAGCCCATAAAATCCATGTACTCTGATAAAATTGGAGTGCTGGCAAAGGGTCTATCGATAAATCATCATTATTGTGTCACAAACCATCATCAATGTATTACGGAGGGAGACCTGATTTTTTAAGATGTAAATGTAAAAATAATTATATATTAGACGTACGGTTGCCGGTGGAGAAAAGTACACCTTCGTAAAGAATTAAAGTGGATTACGAAATCCTGTCATTGTCCGAACATCCTTCACACCGATTAACACCCTCTCGATAGGACGAATGCTGTATTGTCCAGGAACAGATGTTTCTGACGCTCCGCTTGATACGCGTGAAAGCATAACGTTTAGGTAAAAAGACACGTGCTTTCTCACGGTTGTAAATAATACTTGCACGAGGGACGGAAAAATGCAACATTTCCTTCTTTTTTTTCGTAAACGACTCCTATTGAATTAAAAAAATTAATAATAAAATAAAAAATAAAAAGACGAGAAAAATTGGAGATCAATTATTATTATTATCATTGAAACTGAGGCTTCTGTTGCACTAATAAATAAAAATCCTCATAAATAAGAACAAAATAGAAAAAGAAAAGTGGGGAAAAGATGAATTGTGCTAAGTACTGTTATATTTTAAAATAATCCAAAGGTAATAATTTTTCCACGATTTTACTACTATATATTAACACCTAATATCTGAAAGAATAATTTTATTGTGTATAAGAAGGCTGCGTTTATATTATTATTGAAAATATTAGTTAGTGCTGACTGTAGGCCAATTTGGCAGGGTGCTCCACCCTGCTGCCCTTTCAAACACATTTTAGCACCCGCTGCTGCCTTTTTTCAACTCATTTTAGCACACTGTGACCCTTTTAAAAACATTTTAGCACCAAGTAGCCTTTTCTAACATTTTAAATGCTTAGAGGCCTATAGACACTTTTCTTTCTGACTTTTCAACTTTCTAGGAATAGTTTTACAGCATTCCTGGAAGAACAAATGCATACAGTCTTTCTCTCTCTATATATATAAATACACGTAAAATTAGTAATTTACTTTTGGCATGTACAAAAATCACAACATAGACGACCGCAAATTATACAAATAATGCCTTTTTTGAAAATAGGTTGCCCTTTTTATTGAATTCCCCCCCGGCGGCCCTTTTATTCTAGAGTCAGCACTATTAGTCTGTATTTTAAATAAATAAAAACAGATTTATTTATGTAAACACTATATTTAAAAAATATTCGTGTTTCAAAATTAGAAATATACTTTAAAAAGTTAATTATTTTTCATTCGAATATAAAAGGGGGGGAAATATATATATATATATATATATTGTATAATTTAGAGAGATTATCATCATCATCATTATTATTATTATTATTATTTTAGTTTTTTTGTTTAAGGAAAATAACCATTTAAAGAAAAATTGTAAACCACTCAGACTAAATTGTCTAATTTAAGAAAAAATATTTTAAAAAAAGAAAGAAAGAAAGAAATTTGCGTATTATTATAATGCTATAATAAAAGAGGCTCAGATGAACTAAATTCATAGCAATTCTTCTACACAATCGAAATATCCTACGAATCCAATAATTTGTAATGACGTAACTTATTTGGCATATAACATAAAATCATTCTGGATTCATTTTAAACAAAAAATAATTTGTTTTTTCCTGGAAAACTTTTGTGTTCTTTCACTAAAATATGTATTTACTTCTGAAGGTAAAGAAAAAAAAAGAAAAAAAAAAAAAATGTGAAACGTTTCAATAATTAAAAGAATAGACAAAATATTATAACTGTAACTTTTTTTTTTTTTCCCCAATCTATAAAGTAATACCATCCCCATTATTCCACTTCAAATAAAAGCATTCAATTTGTAATAATGAAGGAAACGCATAATTCTTTCCCTGGATTCATATCAATAATAGAATATTTATTACTATCAAAACGTCCTTCTATTTGTCACTTAAAGTGATTTAACCCTTTAACGTTCACTACTTAATTTATTTTAAAAATTACTAAACTAATTTTAAAAATGGCTTTTAGACACATAGCTGATCATAAATATTTAAAAAATAAAAAATTAGCATTGTTCCTTTTGGAGAAATTTTCGGTTTGAAACATCTGTAATTAAACCTTATTAAATTCAAATAATATTTAATTTAATAAATAAATCACTTTATAAGTAAACATTATCGACAACAAAAACTCGTAAAAGTTGCATAGATCCCAACATTTCAATTTATTCCGGAGTATTTTAACCCTTTGCGGCGCAAGGTAATTCGGATCATTTAAATTACACTGCCACCGGAATTTACGAACATAATTAAAATAGAAGAAATTTTAAATTTTCACGTTAAAAAAACGGCCTTTTCTGCTATGTTATAAATGTAAATTTTTACTAAAAAATTTCCGGGATGAGTTTTTGCACTTGAGAATTAAAATTAGGTGTTCCATCAGCGGGAACACTGCGACTGAAAGGGTTAAACATAAAGGCTTGTAATTATTTAGCGGAAAAAGAAAATTATAACCATTAATAACTGTTTATGTAAAATCAATTTATTGGAGGGAAAAGAGAAGGAACCTTTGCTAATAGAAAATTTCGCCTAAGCAATGCGGAGATCACAAGTTATCGTCTCAATTCACACGACACACTGAAAGGAGTCAACCACCTGACTACTAAATGAAAGTACAGGTTGGTTAATGAGCGATAAATTAAAGATGAGAAGAGAAACAGCGTGAGAAAAAGACGGAGCAGCTGGAAAACGCCGATTTCATGATTAGAATAGTGATTGTCATTATTTCGCTTCTAGAAAATAATAATATAATAGCGTGGGAAAGAAATTTATTCTAATGTGTACAGAAAGGGTTTGCAAATGTATTATATTGTTTAGGTGCTAATGAAATTGAAATTTCTCTTAAGGGCCCTCTTCACTCACCACCGCCGGCAGCCAAAGCTAATGTTATTCTATGGGAAATTTTTCTTTACAAATAACTTAGTAACTAATACATATTTTTAAATTCTGCTTTCACATTCTGAAAATTCCCAGCTGTTAAATTGACGGACCTTTTTTAAGAAATTATTTTATTAAATTTTTTATATTTTATTTTGAAGCTGCAAAATACGAATTTTCAATATGTGAAATTTTTTCATTTTGCAATTTCAAAATAACATATTAAAAATTAAAACAATACGTTTTTAAAAAAGGTCCGTCAATTGAACAGTTGGGAATTTTCTGAATGTGAAAACAGAATTTAAAAATATGTATTAGTTAATAAGTTATTTGTAAAGGAAATTTCCCCATAGAATAACATTGGCTCGGGCTTCCGGCGACGGTAAGTGAAAAGGGCCGTTAAATGAAGAAAATTAGAAAATGCATTTAGAAAATTTCAATTTTATATTCACCTATCTACAGAAACTTGTCGGGTGCAATAAAATTACGAGAAAAAGATTTTAATTTAAAAGATTGAATATAATTTTCTTACAAAGAATTCATGTAATAGTTTACGATATTCATAATCGAAAATATTAATGGACATTAGCCACACACCGGGATGAAATTTAAACTTAATTTTGCTAACACTATTTTCTAACAGTAAGTACTGTTCACTTTAATGACAGAAATTTGCTGTAAAAGTAGGATAAATGTTTCTGTACAGAAAAAGTGGTAGCAAGAAAAAGTTTAAACCACATCTTTGTGCATCTAACTAACATAGTAGTTAATAGTTAAATACAAAAAATAAATAAATAAATTAAATTAAAATTGTTTACAGTACGTAAAGTTAAAAGGCAAATATACGATATGACCTATTATGGTAGTTGCATTACTGTTTTTAAGCAGCCATCAACCTAGAAAACTTTTTGAAATATCAAAAAAAGAAAAGGTATGAAAAGAAATACTACTTCTTTGCTCCAGAGATTTTATTATTAACAAATAAATAAAACCGCAAAATCAATGATCTTTTCCGCACCTGGAATCCTTAAGAAATATATAAAATCGCGGAGGAAGTTCGGCTGGATACAAAAATTAAGAAAAAACGTCAATCAAACTATTTTTCAGAGCAGAGAGCTGGAAACACGATACCCTGCTGCGTCGGAGATGGACCACACGTAATGAAAACTGGACTTTGAAATAGAAACCCGACACAAAAAGACACCAAGGCGTGGTTACGTAAAAACTGAATTCAACCCTACCCACGCCACGAAAGACAGTTTCTTGGTGGTCCATATTACACTCTACCTGTAATTAGTGTACAAACAAGAGAATAGGGGGAGAAGGATGGATATCATTATTAGAGAAAGTACGTACTGGACGTAATAATAGGCATGGACCCCTGCTGACGTGGATATTGTATTCGTGACAAGAAAATAGAATGTTATATGGCATTTTTCTTCCCTGTTCCATGCTATCAAAGGGTTGAAAAGAGGAAAAAAATATATTAAATCTCTTTTCCTCTTCCCTGTTAAAATAGAGATCAAAATAGTCAATGGAAAATCTTATTAAAGATAGTGGTGTTGATCAGGGACCGATTTACTCACTTGAAGGCCCAGGGCACTCATGTTCAATGGGCCCCTTTTCCTTGTACTTTAATATTACAACAAACAAAAGAAACCGCATATTTTTGATTCACGCATCTAAAAATTTTCTCCACTTTTCATTTTATTGGTAAGACTTGCTTGTCTATCGCTGATTAATATAAAAGCGCAGTAATATCTACATCCATTGATGAAAAAACAAAAAACAACGATCATTATAGCAAAATTTGGAAAATTTTCATTTTAACTATTTTTTTTTTTTTTTTTTTTAATGTATGATGGAATTTCTTGGAGGCCCTCTCAGTGCAAGGGCCCAGGGCACATGCCCCGAATGCCCTGCCTTAAATCAGGCACTGGTGTTGATCGCAAACGCGGGCGTTTGTTATTTATTATTACTGTTTCTAAAGATTAAAAAAAAAAAAAAAAAAAAAATCATCGATTAATCATATTGATTTATTTTGAAAACGATTATGATATTACAGCAGGGTAGCTATAGACACGACTTTTTTTCCCTGATACTTCCACTATAGTATATTTATATGGTAATTTTTTGCTTAATTAATCGTGCAAACTAACTATTAAAAATTCCAAAAGAAAAACACTGGTGTAAGAATCAGGGGGAAAATATGGCCTGTTACCACTTTGTAAAGTCTTTATTGAAAAATAAATAAATAAGTAAATTATAATATTAAATAAAATGATATTTACAATTTTAGACGATAATTTTTTAACGAAATAAGTTTATTGAATATTACAGCATTGTGATTATGTATAATAAAAAATAACTTTTCGAATACAATCGAATACGTTATAATCGAAAACTAAAATGTTAAACGTATATAGGGTAGTAATGAAATTTGAATACATTTTTTAATGGTACGACCAGTTTAATACCAAAAGATTGTAGTGTAGAAAGAAAATAAGTTTATTTTTGAAATATATTAATTTTTAATCGCAGCGAATAATAACATAAAACTAATTTATGTATAAAAGGTAAATGCAAATTGTGTATAAAACAAAAACTAGAAATCACGCATTTCTATCCGAAGCATAAAGAAAAACTCATGAATACCCCCGTTCCACCCGCCAAAAATCAGAGGCGCTTTCAATGAATGGTTCAACAGGTGTGCGATTATGTATCGAATTCATTGATTTACATGTTGGAGTGGGCCTGTCAGGGTCGAGCTACCCCGTGATGGAAACGCCATGTCAAAATTTATTTATCTGGTAATCGTTTATGCCAGTTTTTTTTTTTTTAATAGATATACAGCATAATATCAATCACTTGTGAATCCTTAGAATAAACCATTCTTTAATAAAAAAGACGGAGAGAAATAAAAAAAGAGTGAGAGAAAGAAATAATATTTCTTTTCAAGCAATATTACGAATTTAATTTGCAATTAGGATTTATTTAGGTATTAACTGTTGGAATCACAAAAGAAGAATCATCTCTAGAATAACAAAATAAATAAAAATAGTACTATTTCCTTTCTAGCAAAAATACGAATTTTTCAAATGTTGATCTGAGTTGGAAAGAAATTAAATTAATATTATTTGTTTTTGAAACCTAACTTAAAAATGCGTTAAAATTAAATTATGTGCAATTTATTAAAATGAAACTTTTCTTTAAAAAATAAACAAATAAACACAACCGGAATTTTAGATATTATTAATAGCAGATTGCATTTCACAGTGGTTAACCCTAAATTTGTTGTTTAGGAAAATTATACTGTCTCTGAATTTCATGTTAAATTAATTTGTTTTTATAGAAATTTATCATTTTGAGTGTTTAATTTTCTTTATAATGTATTAAGAACACTGCAATTATCATTTATTATATATAGGTAGTCGTGGCCATATGATATATCATTGAGATAAGTCTGCATGCAAGTAACAATTTTCAGGGATTTTGCATGTTAGGTAGTCTCACCCCTCACTTCAGATTATTTATTTACTTATTTTTATCAATTAATTCGCTTTTCAGAATTCAAAACTGACTTCTACCTCTTAACTTTTAATTTGGCGAAAACGTAAAAAAAAAAAAAAAAAAGAAAGAAAGAAAAAAGAAAAGAAAGAAAGAAAAAGAAAAGATGTAAATAGGGACTAGAAAAATAAATAAAAACATTTCAAGATAAGATGTCAAAGAATAAAAAGAAAATGGGGGACAGCATCAAACAGAACAGAATTCACATCAGAAGTGCTTAGGTGTGCTTTTACAGAATGTCACCGATAGCAATATGTCAGCTGTTTTCTGATAACAATACTTTCAACTATCGGCCCCTGAAATTGTCAAATGGTCAAACGAATTGCCAACCACCGCCTGCATCATCCCCCCCCCCTCGAATAAAAAAAAAAAGAAGAAGAAGTTTAATACGAGAAACCAGATTAGCCATTTAATAAAGAAACGGTGCAGTTTCTTTGATTATTCAAGGGACCCCCCTCTTTGCAAAACCCAAGAAGGGGCATGAAAGAAAAAGTTCTTTTACTTACAGGGGGTGACATTGAAAGCCAGGTGTGACGATTTCGGAATAAAAGCTTTTCACTTGTAGTCTTCACTGGTATAAAGTACTTTTGGAGATTATGTTTGGAAAGCAGCTGCAGAAGGCCTAGCTATCGAACTATTGTGAACTACGTAGTTGTTGGGCTTGAAATGCGGCGTACCAAAGTTAGATGACTGGATTATGCATTGTTACCCTGTTATGTCAGCAATTCCACCCCTCGATCTACCCCCAATTACAAAAAGGTAAAAAATATTTGGGTGAAAGACGTGTTTTTTTGCGAGAAGGACGCCCACCAGATGCTTTCAGAGGCGGATTTTGCCCCAAGGACTTGTTGAATTCCATTGTTGCCATTTTGTCGCTTTTTATGCTAAACATTATCGAATTTCATCACCGATGCAGCGTGTGAGGCATGGCATGCATGTTTATCTACAGTAGTGTTATAAAAAGCGCATTTCGATAAGAACTTATTTATCGGCGACTTTAGGATGAAATGACAAACCATTAACTAGTTGGGCACAAGTAAACTCTGCTCAATCCCCATCATACATTTGATATCATAAATTTCTATTGTGCGGAATGTTATGTACATGTTAAGATAAGAGTATTCAGCTGATCACCCAGTATTGCCCAGACTGAAATGCCTCCTCCCCACTAAGCTAACCGATTCGATACATTTACCTTGGGCTTAATCTTCTGATTATCTTTATTAATTTCGTATTTAATTTTCATGCAGTGCACTTTTACGCGAAATTCTGACCTTTTCTTTGATGTTAAGAAAATTTTAAATTTTGAAAAGTTATGAAGTCTTCGAATTAAGATTATTCATTCAAAAGGTGCAATGCAATGTCACAAATGATATTTTAAAAGTGGTCTCACATCGTTACCATAAAAATCCTCATGATACATGTTTACGCGAAATTTTTTATTTTCGAATTCTTCACACTACAAAACGTGAAAAAAAAAACTGAGATAGAAAATTTTCACAAACACCTACGTTCACCAGACCTACATAATGATTCGAAGCTAAAAAATGAAAACTCACCAAATAAATTGATTTTTGAATATAAAGGTCAAATAAATAAATATTCAGGTAAGATATAAAATGTATCTAAAAGTAAGATATTTATCAGTTTAATTAGTTTATGTTTTCCTCCGATTATTAGCTCCATATCATTCTAGCCTTCGTAATCGGGACGTTACAGAATTCGAAAATTACAATAATAATAAGAGGTGTGGTTCAATTTTTTTTTTTAAGATTAATTTCGATACACCCGAGGATCTTTTCCTGGAGCATCACAATGATCATCCGGATTACCATGGTATAATTTGACTAATTGAAAGAGTTATACGGAATTGGATATTTGAACCATATCAAATTGGGTGGTCGATATTTTAAGAATCCATCGTCCATTGAGACATCAAAAATCGAAGGATGGATCAATCAGCAGCGATTAATCGATATCATTTAAAGGGGTGGTCCAGCAATTTCGGCTGCAGCAAGACGATGGGTGGGGTTGAGATCTTGCTATAGAAAGGTAGGTGAGGCGTACGAAATTCTATGCTTAATCAATTAAGTCTGTCTTTCTGATGGATGGAATGTACTCGAATGGGTGTGAAGGTAATGAATATTTAGTTGGATTAAGAAATAAAATCAACAACGTGGCAAGAAAATAGGCAGGCTGTAATTTGATAGGGGAGCTCTGTGAGAACAAACCAATAAAATGCAAATTGAAGAACTTGAATCATTTTTGCATGACGCATTGGTGCTGAAACACGAGCAGAATTATAATGTGATGAAACTAATCGTCTAAATAATTTAATTTAAAATCCGAAGGCAAAGAGAAGTAATAGAATCTCACCAAGGATATCCGCCCCGATTTCAATAATACTATGTATTAGATTATTGAAAAGCCTGCGAAATGTTACGCGTGAATGACAATCTAGAAATATGTTTAATTCATACGTATATGAAAATTAATGAAATAAAATAAAGTACGATAAACACATCATTTAATTTTATTATTATTATTTAATGTGGATAAAAATTTAAATTTGTGAAAAATATTTTAGATCGTCATTTAAATTTAACTTGGTTATAAAATTATTTTTACTCAGTAATTACAGTGGAACTTTGTTAATCCGGATTGTGCTAATTCAAAAAACCAGATGACCTGAACAAAAATAGTCAAACGTTTAAAATTACAAATGTACGAGAATGGGAAAATATTAATAACGAATTTGAATACAGGTTTAAAATAGATAATATATTTTGCAGATTTTCCTTGACTGTTGCACTCCTTATTACATGAATCAACTTGTAAAAGTATCGATCGATTAACACAACTACGCATAAAATTTTCTTGAGCATAACATACAATATTATTTTATATTGTACTGCACAGTTATTTACACAATACAAGTACGTTGTACTCTATGATGTAATTATACAGATAATATTCTGCCTTATTTTAGCTTGTAAAATTTTAACAGTGAATTAGCGCCTGTAATCAGAATTTTCAGAAACCGGGGTGTCAGTTCCAATTAGTTCGGTGTTGGTGTCGGTTATAGCCGATTTAGTATAGGAGGTTCCTAGGCCTGGGTGATGTGCCCTCCGTTAGGTCTTTCTGAGAAGTTCTAACCCATATTTACGCGAGTTTCGGGGAAAGCGAAGGAAAATTCCGAATGGCTAGGTCGAGGAGTGCGACCTGGGATCGAACCCGTCTGTTAGCTTTGAACACAGAATTGCTTAGCCATTGGTGAGGCTCAAATTAATTCGGACTGGCAGGGTTCTACTGCAATAAAAAACAATTATATGAATAGATATTACAGCTCAGAATAAATTTTGAAAATTCAATCAAATTAAACAATTATGTGTTTTTAGTTTACCTAAAACCTTGGCTAAAGAGCGTGGATATACAATTGAAGATTTGTAAATTATTTCTGGTTTTAGATGTCAAAAAAAAAAAAAAAAGTGAAGAAAGAGAAAGAAAAAGACGTGCGTTACGTGTTCACAGCCCATTAGATCTTTAGCCTTTATCACCTTGCGCAATTGCACAGATGCGTGCTCACCACATGCTATGCGCGCCCTTTTCTTCTGCCGCAACTGTCCAGGTGTCCGCAGGAATTCGAACATACGAGCGGCAATCTCCCCCTTCCCCAAGCATCGTACCTGTTCGGGAATTTTTCTCACGGCCTCTCCTGCTGAAAGCCTTGTGCCACCTGAAATGCCGGAGGGGGTTGCTAACAGTTTGGCGCGAGATTTGTTAGTTTGGCGAGAAACCATGTTTGTCCAAACGCGATACCGAAACTTGCTCGTGACTTACTGTGAAAACAAAAACTGATATTTTAATAGTTGTTAACTATTAAGTGATAATCTATCAAAGAATATATATCTTCTTCTACTTTTTCATTTAATATACATCAGTGAATGATAATTACGCTAGTTTGAGACATTTCAAACTAGATAACATCAATAAAAAAATATTATTACGTTAGTTGAATTTTTAATTATTATTTTGCATCTATGTACTTTTCTTTACATCGATCAATTACGAAGTTTACTATAGGAAAAAAAAAATTAGTCTAAATGCACAGATGTAAAATTTTATTTAAGCCTACTTTAGACTAATCAGTGAACTAATTGAATATTACTATTACATACAAAACATCTTTTGACAAAAAAAATTACAATAATTAAAAGAAAACGGAAGCCAAAATGGGCGATAAGCTACGCATTCTGGAGACGCGATACGGCAGATAACCTACGCCAACAAAACGGAGCTATGTACACCTGGCGTCAAAATTGGGGGAGCATTACAGTTTGAGCTACTGGGGAAGAGCATCTCCCTTCACCCCTATGCGGTCGGTAAGAAGTATATACACTTATCGAAAAAAAGAGAGGGGGTAGTGTTTGAAGAATTTAAAAGATCAGTAATACTTAGCACCTGCTGTCAAGATTCTTTCGCCCACATGTGATTTTTTTTTTTTTTCTTCATAAGGTGAAAGGAAAGTCATCCGATCGGAATTTTCTTCAAACGGTTCTGATCAGGGCTTTCCCGATGCGACACATGCTGTTTTTAATCACGTGATTTTTTTTTTTTTTTAAGCAGTATATAAGAGTATTATAATTTTTTTTTTTTTTTTTTATCGTTTACTGTTGCAATTTTGTTTCTACAGCTCGATTTGCATCGTAATTTGTTCATTAATTAGTACTTAATTTATCAACACAATTATTGTCTACCAGTAAATCACAAGTACAGAAGTCTCAAAGACCAATTTGTATAAAATTATTCATTACTGAATTTTATATTGTATATTATATATATATATTATTCTCCCTTTATATATAAATAATTAATTCCTTTAATGATAAGTAGATAAGATATTATGTACTATATTTGTATGAGGGGAGGGGGTACACAGTACACCCTCGAGGAATATTTGTTTATTTTAACCAAGATGAGTACAATACAATAGGTGCCCAGTTTCAGTTTTTTTTTTTTTTAACGGAGACCTGTAAGTTCCCCCCCCCCCTTTTTAAATAAATGTTTTCAGTTTATTTAATTTTATGTAATCGTCGAAAATATATCTGGCAGATTTCTTTTTAAAAATACTGGTGGGCAAATCTGATTTCAAAAATGAGTATAATGTTGGCAGCTATGCAATACTATCAAAAATGCAAATCCGGTAGCTACCACGCGTGATTCTAACACAGGACGTAATTGCTTTGTGTTGGCTTGTAAATTATTAATTACTATTAATTTTACGCGTATCATACATATATAAAAAAGAAAACATGGTTTTGAGCATCCTAATTCATTTCAGAATTCATTAAATAATAAATTACTTAATAAATTCTTAATCTTTTTTTTTTTTATATATATATATATATACATTTTATTAATTCAATTTTTAAATATTCAACGTATTACTAATTCCATTATATTCAATTCGGTGAAACTATATTAAAATGCCGTCTACAGACTGTAATGTATAGAAATTCTTTTGCGTGTCCCTATATACATAACCAACCAAAAGACACCCTATACACCACATAGATAATTCCGTGCAATTCTTAAAAACTTGCATCGAATTTCAAATGAATAGGATTATTTTTGTGACAGCTATCGCAGTAACAGGTAAAAAACATTTTGCTCATTAGATCGCCACCCACGGCTTAATGTTGATTCTGAACCACAAAAAAATTCCATGTTCGAACCGCAATTCGGACTCCGCACTTGGCAATATAAAATCAAAGCGCTAACCACTGAGCCACCAGATGGGTTAGTATGTTTCAGCAATTGCTACATATTTATAAGAACTTGTTAATTGAAAAAAGACTTACCCCTTAAACAACTGGGCAGACCTTTTGTTCTTAGCCTGGTCAGTAAAGCGCCGTGCAAATAATCTATGTAGCGGATGGCTTCTTCTATCACAGTAACCTGCAATATAAAGATGAATTATTAATATATGAGAAAAACGCTTTTTTAAAGAAAGAAAAAAAAAGTATTCCAGAAAGATTAAATATTTTCATACAAAGTTGCGAACATTTAATTTAAATGATTTCAAAAGATTCTAAAAATTTCAATTGAGGTTTCAGTTAGAAATAAACAAATACACGCAAATGGGCTGAAAAAGACCCTATAGGTTTTTTGGGGTTTAGGTTCAAGGCTAAATCTTCGATTGTTTTTCACCCCTATTGGTTTCTCATTCTTGATTTCCCTGAGATTTTTATCCATAGCATGCATATATTTTCCCTTTTACCATAACACACATTTTCGCCAAAAATGCAAACATAAACATGAGAATGTTGCAGATTTTCTTGCAGTAGTCACATGTGAAGGGTTTCAGATGCAATATCTATAAAGTCCTTTACATATACAAAATGAATTTTTTTTTTTTTTTTTTTTTGTTGTTCATTGCATAACCAGGTTTTAATTTTTGGGGTTTTTTTTTGTGAAAAACAAATTATTTTTGTGAAATTTTTATTTATTTTTGTGAAAAAGTAAAATATTGTGTAAAATCTTCAGTTTTTACAATCACTTTATGTAATGTTTAATATCAAGTTAATAGAGTTTCATTGAGCCAAATTAAGGCATTTATTAAAATTAATACTGAAAATATGAAAACATTTAATAAAAGGATAATTTTTATAAAACTAAATCTTGTGAAGGGACTCATTTTATAAATTTGAATTTTGTGAAGGGTCCCTTTTTATGGATTTGAATTTTGTGAAGGGTCCCTTTTTACTATGTGGAATTTTGTGAAGGGGCCGCAAAAGGGACCCAAATTTCGCCTGGATCGACCCCTGATAATACAATATTGTTATTATGTTATTGATTCTTATATTACTTTCTACGATATAACATCTGAAAAAAAATGCTTAAATATTTTTATTTATGTCGTTTAACCCTTAAGAACTGTTATAGTCAATTTTAACGAATTCGTAAATATGAAATTTTAAATATTAAGAAAACAGTTTGATTACTGAATTTGAAAGTGCTTTTAGCGCAAAGACAGAACTAGATGGTACAAAAAATTAAGTTGATTTCTCAAATTACCCAGTATATGGCGTTACAATTAAAAAAGTGTCTATAAATGTTTCTTGAACTAAAAAAAAAAATAATAATAATAAAATAAAAAAGGATTTTACCGTGGAAAAAAAAAATATATATATATATATCATTTGTTCCTTCATTTAACACAAAAGAAAAAAAAAATAATAATAACTCCATGAAGTTGAACAATTCTTATAACTCACGCAATATTCCCATTCTCGTCCACCCTATCGATTCCCTAATTCTACAGGTGTTTCTTTGGAAGCGGGATTTGTTTAAACTCCCTAATCGTCCGCGCTGCGTCTCTGAAGAATGAGTTGTCAGGACACCGTTATTATTCCCTTGACGTGTTATCTGATAATAAGAAAAGACTTATCTCGGAGTATTTCTTAATGAAGGTCCCAACTGGGTCAACCTTTTTTTGTGGACTGAATTATGAGGTATTGTTTTTACTCGAGTTATGTGTATTCAAGGATAACTCGATAACAAAATTTACAGACTGGCTGATCCCTGTCCTACTCGAGTATAGAGAGCTGTTCATATTCAAAACTACAGAACCCAACAACAGATATTTTCGGAAAATAAGTAAATAAATAAATAATCTGAATTTTTAAAGACTTATAAAGCTTGTCTTTAAAACTGGTAAAAATTTCAAAAGGTAGGTTTTTTCCCCCCTTTCCTCATACCTGTAATTTTTTAAACATAAAATACACACACACACATATATGAAAGTCTATAATTGTGGTTGTTGCTTATATGGGTTAATGTCAATTGACTGAGCTATGATTCTAAGCTATCGTAGAAGTCTTAACCCGCATTTATTTGAATTTCGAAAAAAAAAAAAAAAAAAAAAAAAAAAACATGAAAAACCTCGAACGGCTCTGCAGACGAGCGTAACTTGGGATCGAGCCAGGCACTTCTCGCCTTCCAGCTTAGAGAAGAGAACATCTTGAGCACTGGTGGGGCGAAATACTAGTCCACAAAATAAAAGATAATTTAATTTCACAAAAAAAAAAAAAAAAAAAAAAAAAAAAAAAGTTTAAAAAACTTAGTACATCGGTATAACATGCGTTCTTTTAAGATGACAAAATGGAAATGCCGATTATGGCGATAAATTGTTTAAAAATTGTGAATTTTTGGAATGTGAAAACGGAATTTAAAAATATGGATTAGTCAATGAATTATAACGGGGTAACATTCTCCATTGATTATTATTGGCTTTGGCTATCGGAGACAGTAAGTAGAGAGTCCCCTCAATTGGTAATAAGTATTACGGGATATCATGTTCTTTTAAAAAGAGAAGTAAGTAGGTTTTTTAAAATCTGCGGTAACTCGATGGAGGATATAACACGGTGTATAATGTACAGTTAAAATTATTTATCCTTAAAGAAATATACACTATCCCTATTGTGAAAGAAAAGGAAAGAAACTTAAACAAAATATATTTACTAATTAAGAAAGAGATTGCATCTAAAAGTTAGAAGGGAAGTAGTAAAAAGGAAGATCTTTGTTCTAATATACAATTAACAAACAACAGCAAAGCGTTTTTTCAAAAAACTTTTTTATACAATTATTGATTAGAGTGCCTCATTATTTCATAATTAATCATTGCACTTTTAGTTTTCATCAGCATTTGTCATAACGGAAAAATAAATAAATAAATAAATAAGGATGACTGCTTAGTTTGTTCGTTGGGGGAAATTATAAAATTCTCCTTTTACATTCTATTTAAGACATAATAATAATGAAATCAAATTTGAATGCTAGATTAATTGAAAAATTAAGTCTTAAGAAGCAGTAACAATATTATGCAAGTGTATATAAAAGCTAAAAAAAATATTTTTTTAAGACTTAGACACCAGATACCAGACCACGAAAGTTGCATATACGGATTGTTACACAACTTCTGATTTGAGGCATCTGTCAACCATAGATATAGTATTATATATAGATCTATCATCCCCATGTTATCGAGCAAAACATTTTGATGCCGAAAAAAAGTTCCGCCATTAGAGAGTATTGAAAAAAAGAATAAAAAGAAAAAGGAATTGTAGAAACTGTACCTGAAGTTTTCCATTCACCTTTAGTAAATAAATTATTCATAAATTTTATTTACTAAATTATCCGTGTGTATTCCTGTGTGTGATTTACTTGGGAAAAGGCAGCCATTAGAGTGACTTTTCCCGAAAAAAAAAAGCATCATTTTTTCCCTCTCGCTGATCAATCTATGTCTTATTACTATATCTATGCTGTCAACACGTTTATACATAAAAAACAGAGACAATACTTATTCAAAATGTGTGTCAAGTATCCTCATAGCCTTAGGGTCAAATTCCAAAATTTTAACCAGTTTGTAATTATTTAAGAGTTTTATTATTATTATTTTATGGTTTATTCTTGGAAAATTCTTTTCGCGGCAGAAAGCGTATAATGGTAATTTTGGTAGATTTCAGTAAAAAAAAATTGACAAGAAAAATTAAATTAAAGAAAAAACAAAAAAATAGCATAAGTTTACACATTATAAGGTGAAAAAATAAATAAATAAAATCTCTGTTTCAGAAATTTTAACATGTTAGTTGCCCAAACTGATAAAATAACTTTACTAAACAAATTTGTGAGTGAAATATTTATAACTTAAAAATAAAAGGAAAAAAATCCTTGTCAACAAAATTGCGAAGACCGTATCATAAACCAATGAACGAATCAATTTTGTTACTTGTAAACAAACAAAATAACATTAAGTGCCGAATTCAGGACCAGGACTAATAAATATAACATGCTTTACAAATATACACTATCTCTGCCAGTAAATACTTCCAACACTTTCGAATTTAGACATTTTGTCAAATATCTAGAAAACTTCTGCAGGATTATCTCAGGCATGAGAGTGCAGAAAATTAAAAGCAGAGGAAAAACGCGTGTTCATAAAATGAATTTCAGATGAAAAATAACGCGTGCGGGGAAAACTATACAAATGTGTTTATAAAATTTATTCCAAATGAAAAACAATGCTCACAGGGAAAAACTATACAAAATATTTTCAAAGTGACAAATTAAACTAAAAGAACAATGCACATCAACACAATAAAATCATTGACTGGTGGTGGAAAATGGGAAGGGGGGGGGGGGGGGGGGGGTAAAAAGTAGTTCATGAGTGAGAAATATTAAACACAATTCTACTTTTTTATGGGTTCCAGAATATCATAAAGTAAGTTTAAAATTAATATTGATATTTTTGTTGTGGATGGATAAATATTCAAAAATAAAAGGCTTCCCACAGAATGTTTGATCAGCGATGGTTAGAGATGAAAAAAAAATGGGGGGGGGGGGGGGCACAGGACAAAAAAAAAAAATACATGAGTGAGAAATATTGAATAATTATGTTCTTTTATATATATTATAGAATCTGATAAAGCACGTTTAAAATGAATATTAACATTTATATTTTGGATGGAGAAAGATTGAGAATCTAAAATCTTTCGTGGAGTGTTTGAACACTGGCCGTTATTGGAGTTTGATTTAAAAAAAAAAAACAACAAAAAAAAAAAAAAAAAACGCGGAATTAACAAAAATCACAAAAAAGCGGATCCGCGGAATATTCTCATGCCTGTTATCTTGAAACTTTAAAAGTATAAAAAACAATTTTTTTAAATTAACTAAAGTATGAAAAGCTGGTAACAACAACACACAGACAAACAGAAGAAAATCTCTCTTAGCCAATCAACATGCGTCCAGCCACGGACTTACAGGAAAACACTCTCTTAGCCATTTATATATAGAGAGATAAGGAAAACAAACTTTATGAAGTTCCAACATTTGTTTTTCTTCGGGTGCCTCATTAAAGGGCGCATGCATGAAGATAGAGGGGCGCATGCCTATCTATACACATAATGGACGTTACTCTATAATGGCAGTTTTACAGGAATTATGATGGAAGAAAAGTGCATATATATCGACAAAGTTTCATAGACTGTCTGTAAATGTTATAATGGACTTGTTTTAAGTAGTAATTATATCATTATGTGCTTATTATAGAAGCGTGTCTTAATGATTATGAGCTTTAGGACGAAAACACATTTTTTGGGGGGTTCTCTGAGGCAATAACACATAAGTACTAATTTTCGATAATTTTTATGCCGAATGTATTAATATATTTACTTAAGAGGAAAAGGAAATGGTAGTCATTTTCTAAAGTAATGTTTATGTAAGTTCGTCTTCTTTCAATTACGCTTACATATCTGTACTGATAAGTATAAAGGATTTATGTCCAAAAATGTCGATTTTGAGTTATGTACATAGTCGGACTCAGAAAAAATTCTCTATCGATTGGTATAAAGGATTTAAATCCATGACATTTAGTCTTTGAGAAAATCCATTGGAAAAAAAGATTCAAGTCAGAAATTTAGCATTAATCTTTGGTATAAAATATTTAATTCAATTTTTTCCCTTTATTAAATGAAGGTTGACAACCACTGAATGGTATAAAGGGTATAAATTAACATAATCCCGTTTTCCTAATCGATTCTTCTGATTAGTTTTTAGTTAGTTTAATTTTATTTCTCGTCTCCTGAAAAATCAAGAATATGGACTTAAATCCTTTATACTTATCAGTACAGATATTTAAATAGCTATATAAATATTAATATAAGCTAGAATTCATCTCCCTTTATTTCTTTATACAGTAAGTTAAAATTAATGATGGATTTTTACACAGTAATAAATATTAGTAAATTTTATCGAAATATATTATAAATTAAATATAGAATAAAGAAGATATTATTATTATTTAGAAAACTGCCAACTCGGAATATTTTTATTTAAATTTGCAGTGAAATGTAAATTTACAATGAAATACATTTAGAAAAGAGCAGTTTATAATTAACTATATGGAAATTAAAATTAATAATAAAAATTTAAACCAGTTTCCGTTTATTGATGCTTACAATTACAATTTAGAATGGCGGAAAAAAAGTCCCCGGAAAAAAAGTCACGGAAAAAAAGTCCCCGGAAAAAAAGTCCCCAGGAAAGAAAGTCCCCGGAAAAAAAGTCCCCAGGAAAAAAAGTCCCCGGAAAAAAAGTCCCCAGGAAAAAAAGTCCCCGGAAAAAAAGTCCCCAGGAAAAAAAGTCCCCAGAAAAAATCCATTAAAAAAAAATAAATAAAAATGCGTTTTAAAGCTTCTAAGAATATCTAATAATGAGTTGGCTTCGTTTTGTCTTTCTGTTTGTCTGTTAATCTCTGTAATCAAGATTTTTTTTCCCCCGATAATATTTATTGAAGGGCTTGGAGCTGGAGATACCTTATTCAAGTTTTCTATGGCATATCGATATTCTCTGTTGAAAATTGTATAATTTTCGCAACTAATGTGCATAGAGGGACTTGCAAAAAAAATTTCTGATGCATTAAAGTTCATGATCGGTATTATGAAAAGAATTTTATTTTATACTGAACATAACATAGGAAGCGCCTTTGCGTTTTCTGCAGGTGGTAAAAAAGAGAGTGTGTCTTTTTATTCTATGAAAACTCGGCACAAAGATGTTTAAATGCATATAAAAAGGTAATATTTAAAAGATTAAGACAAATAAAAATAAAATAAAATATTTTTTACTGATATAGGATATACCTCTTTTATTGGACTGATTTAATTTTCTCTCACAAAGTTTCTAATTATTTTTTCACAATATATATGAAAGGTTAATTGATGCTTTATTATTATAAATATTTTTTTTATATACTGAAAAGAGATTAAATGTTATAGTCATAAAAAATGAAAACTATACATATTTACCTTCTAAAAAGTTGAAACGCACTGTTGCTTTTAGTTTTTCCGTTTGAATTACGGTATTCCCTAATATTAAAGACAACTTTTTCTCATTATATTTTAATAATTAAAACTTAATGAAAAAGAAATCCGCTCATTGCGATTTTCATGAAAAGTAAGTAATAGTTATAAATAATGAAAAATGTTCTAGAAGTGATGGTGATAATTTGTAAAATCAGTTTAAATATTGCTCGGCTGAACAGAACTTCGCATAATAATCTTTTTTTTTTTACTTTAATTATCTCTTTTAGATGACGATTTTTTTTTTTTTTTTTTTTTTTTTCCATAGGAATCTTATGATAAAAGATATAAATTATTAGAATAATATAATGACAATTACTTGTGAAATCAGCAGCTTTATTATTATTGATATTATTATTATTATTTATTAACTAACCAAATATTTAGCGTAAAGCATTGTTTTAATTAAACCTTAATGTACAGCATTTTAATAACCTGTACCAGGTTTTTCTCTTTTTATATTCAATACCTGATTGACTGTTTACTTAGTTCCGTTGTAAAAATTATTCGTAGCGTAATATAGGGATTCGTTTTCGAAAATGTGATAATAAAGGCCATGTGATTTTTTTTTTTTTTTTTTTTTGTCTCGGATGGAGTGCGGGCTACCAGTGAAATCTAATTTCCCTGGAGATAAAACAAATTCAAAACGAATTATCATCTCAAATCCCTAAATCTAGCAATTTCCTAGAGAACAGGGTTTCTGCTAGGTTTTGTTCCAGGAAAAGCACGGGACACCAGCGACTGCTAATATTTAAATCTATTATCTAATAATAAGATTTTTTTTCATCTTAAAAAAAAAAAAAAAAAAAAAAACTCTAACACTATATTTATACATGTATATAAATCATTACAGCGATTTTAAAGAAAACCAAATTTCAGCCGTAATCTTACCAGATTTATTGCGAATTACTAGTGAACGATAATTTTTCCTGAAGATCCTTCCCCTAACATTTACAATAATAATAATAATAATAATAATAATAATAATAATAATAATATATATATATATATATATGCATGTTTTAGGACAAGGGGAAGGTGCCAAGTGCGAATCCAGATCACCTTCGTTTTCAGACATGACCTGGCGGCTTAGTATGAGAAGAGTTCAATCCATTTATTGCGTGGGTTCGATCCTAGTCGCGTTCGTTGTCCTAGCCGTTCGGAGTTTTCCGTAATTTTCTCCGAAACTTGCGTGAATATGAGCTAGGACCCCTTAGAAAAAAGCCCACAGAGAGAAGTCCTCCTCAGGCCTAGAAACCTAGTGCAGTCAATCGGCCTTATTCGGTACAACAACAACAACAATCCTTATATTTACTTGTTTGCAATGTATACCATGCCGCGATTAACAAAAAATAAAAATAGAAGAAGCTACATTTATCTAAATGCTATCCCACAATTAAAATTCCTCTTAGAAATATTGCATACATTTCTTGAGAATAAGGCCGATTAACTGCTGTAGGCCCTAGACCTGAGGAGTAGTGCCCTCCGTGGGGGTCTTTCTAAGGGATTCTAGCCCGTATTTCGCAAGTTTCAGAGAAAACCACGGAGAATTCCGAACGACTAGGCCGACTAGCACAACCTGGGATAGAACCCGGCACCTCACGTCTACCAGCTTTGAGCGCAGAACCGCTCAGTCACTGGTGGACCCATTTCTTTGAAGTATTTCTGCTTATGGTACTTTACAAATCTCTATAGTTTTAGAAGTCGCATATGGAATTAAAAATTTTACTCATCACTTAGACATGTAAATGGAAATTCATTAAGGATTGATACGGTTTAAAATAATAG
Organism: Salticus scenicus; assembly: GCA_963930645.1. Taxonomy (NCBI): domain Eukaryota; kingdom Metazoa; phylum Arthropoda; class Arachnida; order Araneae; family Salticidae; genus Salticus; species Salticus scenicus. The sequence goes on from OZ005653.1 coordinate 309,391,764, forward strand.
TAATAATAATAATAAATAATGTATGGCTTAGTGTTACAAATATCTTAAAACGAAAAAAAAAAAAAAAGAAAGAGGGGGGGGGGGTATTCTTAAAAAAATAATAGTAAGTATAAATTTATCTGATTATTATTATTATTATTTTAATTTATGGTTAATCACACACATTATCTTTTTTTCACTAACTTATTTTCAATAAAAAATATGTAAATATACATATATATTATTCTACATGTTTTAGGAGAGGCAGAAGGTGCCAAATGAAAATCCAGGTCGTCCTCGTCGGCTTAGCCGTTCGGAGTTTATCGCTTGAATACTAGGACATTTTAGAAAGACCTCCCCAGGTTTATCATGTAGACAGTCGGCCTTAATTCGTACATCACACATAAATTTTTAATAAAGTGCTGGTGCTTGAATTAAAGCCAAATAGCTACACTTGGGACATCTTGAGGGTTTTTCGAAGGGTTTCCTAGCCCATATTTACGGAATTTTCGGAGAAAAAACACAAAAAATACGAATGACTTCGACAGGCGTAACCTGGATTCAAACCTGGCACTTCCCATCTACCAGATTTGAGCTCAGAACCGCTCGGCCACTGTTAATAAAGTGGAGGTTGGTGATGCTGGTGTGAAGATTTAGGTTGATTAACTATACGAGGGTCCTAGGTCTGGGTGGTGTGCCCTCTGCAGGGTCTTTCTGAGGGGTCCTAGCCCGTGTTTATGCGAGTTTCAGCGAAAACACGGAAAAATTCTAGCAATTAAATCGACGAGCACGACCTGATATCTAGTCCAACACTTCCCGTCTACCAGTTTTGCATGCAAAACCTTTCGGCCACTGTTTAATAAGATGGTGGTCCTGCTGGGGTGAAGATTAAGGCCGATTGACTGCACGAGGTGATGTGCCCTCCATGTTACTAGGCGAGTCGTATTAATCCTGGACGATAGGACCCATGCCCCAGCCCGCCCGGTTCCCGCTGTTCAATGTATTTTTCTAGTCAACTTTGTCCCCTTATTACTTCCGGTGTGAATTTTTTTTTTTAAACACATTTGACATTGTGAGTTTTTTCGCTTTTCTTCCCATGCTATTCCTATGGGGTTTTTAGCCTTTTTTCCCCTCTTTTCCTACATTCTAAAGTGGCGGTTATTCTTTATTACGGTCATAGCTGGTATTTACGCGAGTTTTGGAGAATACCGCCGAGACCTTCGAGCAGCTAGGTCGTCGAGCGAACCCGGCACTTTCCTTCTATCACATTTTAATCGCAGAATCACTTGGCCGCTGGTGGGGCGTTTAATAAGGAGATATATGTAAATTAAAATACTTTTTTAAATTTTTAACATTAAGAAACTGTTGATAACTCAGTCCGATATTTACATACAAACACACATTCGTTAAGGATGGATGTGTTTTAAAGTTGTTTTTTTTTTTCTTAAGGGGGGGGGTGGTAATAATAATCTTCCTCCCTGATCTCCAGCTACTTCTAAATAAAATTTGACCACTCTGTGCTATATCTAATTTTCAAACTCTACGTTCTACTCTACTCTAGAAATAATTGTAGGTAGTTCGTTAAAACCATCATGCAGTTAAATCTTTAACAATAAAAAAGACATTAGAAAGGATATAAATATCTTACTTTTTTTATTTGGTCACAAAAGATTAAAAAAAAAAATAAAATAAGAAGAAAACTTTCTGACTAAAATAAAAAATAATTAAAGTTTTATCATATTGTATAGCGAATACCCCTCTGACAGCCCCCTCTTTCACACACACACTTCTTATAAAAAAAAAATATATATATCACATTTGACAGATGAGTGAAAGGAAACTGAAATGCTTGGTTTCTGCCAGTAATATAATGTTTTTGTCTTTTTATGCATGTTTCGTAATTCGTAAGTGCCCCCTCTTTTTTTTCGATATGTATATATCACTTTGATTAAAAAAGAATTTCGGACGTCCAGTTATTACATAATTAAATAGAAAAATAATTAATTAAAAGGAAAAAAAAAAACAGTTTTAAAAATAAAAGAAACATAATGTCACTAAAAGTTATTAAAAAGTTGTATTTCACTTATGAAGACGACCGAAATTAATTTCCGGGGACTTTTTTTCCGGGGACTTTTTTTCCTGGTGACTTTTTTTCCGGGGGACTTTTTTTCCGGGGACTTTTTTTCCGATTACCACAATTTAAATGATTTTCATAAGTAAGTGTAGCCAATAAATAAACTTTAAAATTACAGTTAATCGTGAATAACTAATTAATGTTAAAATTAATTGTGACGAGTCAGGACCTATTCATGCACATAAAAAAAAAATAATCCTATTTCAAAAATATAAAAGAATTTTGGGCGAACGAAACAGAAACAAAAATCGCATGGTCAGAATTTTTTGTCTCCAGTCTAAAAATATTAAAAGGTATGTAAAATCGAAAGTCACGACTAATGTGAATTATCTCCAATGAAAAGAACAAAAAGTAAAAGAGAAAATATACAAGACATTAAAAAAGACGTCTTCACAAAATTTAAAATAATAAAAATAGCACTTAAAATTTAGTTGAATACAAATAATCTATTTTTTTTTTTTTTTTTTTTTTTTTAAATCTTTATCTTTTGTTTTCCACTATTCAAAATACATTTTAAAAATCGTGTACATCACTGCTGACATTAAAGCTGAACACTGTTCACAAACTTGAATTAAAAATTTTAAAATTAATAAGCACGACTGAATTCATTATGACTAATTTTGACAAAAGTTAATAAATATAGTCTTTAAACTATTTTAAGTAAAACTTAAAAATATTTTTGTTGTAGGTTTGTCAGAATGTCAGCGCTCTGACTAAGGTATGTGTTGTCATGAAATTTGATACAACATTACTAATAATTGCCAACTCGTTTTTGCTTTGTATTCATTTACATCGGCGAGATTTTGTCCTCTAAACCCAATTAAATAATAATAATAATAAATAAACACAATAAAATAAATTAAAATCTGTATAGACTGACGCAGATTTGATTTGACACTGATTTATTGCACGGGCACTTACTTTGGATACAGCTGGTTTCTTTGCTATGCTGGGGACCATATTCCTCAGTCTCTGATATTCTCTCCTCCTCACCATCCTCCTCCTCCTGAGTTTCTCTTTGCGCTGCTTCAGTAGGAAGACTTCGTGTCTCCGTCTCGAGGATTCGGAGATTTGATCTAACCACGATCTGGATGGAGACGGGGGACAGAGAACGTTTCGTTCTTGGAGTATACCAGATGAGGTGAAAATTGGATTTAAACTGTTATCTGGTTCTGGATAATACATTATTGTACCTGGAAATAAAAATGTAAAAGACGTGCTTCAAACATATTTATAATACAAAAAAGTCTAAAACACTGCAGAAACAAAATATATCTCTAAAATTCAGCATATTATTTTCAATCAAATATTATTTTCTATATTAGGGAAAATCAAATATTTAAGGTTAAAAAAAAATATAATTTTTGTAGGGGGAGGGGGGGGGGTGTCTATCTAGATTTTAAGTTTTAGTGAACCTATTTTTGCGAAAAATTTATTATACCATGAAATCTTTAATTTTAATATTGTTTCATTGAACCAAAAACAAGCAATTATTTGAAGAAAAAAAAAAGCGCTGAAAGCATGTTTTTTTTTTTTTTTTTTTTTTTTTTAATAGAAAGATCATTTTTATAAAAGGAAATTTTGTAAGAGGGCTATTTTTATGAATTTTGTGAAGGGGTTCTTTTAAGGATTTAAATATTGTGAAGATGCCCATTTTATGAAACGAATGTTTGTGAAGTAGCAGAAAAAGGACCCCAAATTTTATCTCGATTGGTTCCTTCTTAACTTCATTTTTTAAAATATTATAAATAAGGTTTGTCTGCAAAGGATGGAATGAGTACTTCGAAAATTCATACGTTTAAATAAAGGGGGGAGGGAGGGTGCGTATTCCAATAGAAGATAGCTTAGATTAAATATTAACGCAAGATGTTTTGATATATCCAGAAAATTCTTTTATCGTTACAGAGAAATGGAAAACGCTGTTCGAATTTATAATACCACTGTTAGATTATAAAAAATTTGCCAATTCGGATGGAATTAAAATAAAATGACTATTTTATGATGATATTATAAAAATTCTTTAGCTTTTACTCAAAAATGAAAAAGATATTTTTTGATTAAGACCTCTGCAAATTTCATCGTTCACAGGGTTGGGGCGTTCGAATATATATCACTTAATTAAACAGTTCCCATTTGATTCTTTAATTGCTAATTACTGTCAGATAAATGTTTCGCTTATTTATATGATAAACGCAACAATATTCTTCTAAATTTTTAAGAATAATATTATAAATATTATTTCCATAAACTAAAAATAACATAAGATAATTAGATTTGATCTTAATCCAAAAAGAATATAATGGAGAGTACCGAACTGCACTTGTCAGTGCTATTTTCGTCTCATAAAAATGAAAGTCGTGCTTTCTTATTTCAAACAAAAACAGTTGTCGTGTGCTTGCGCAATTTGTAATATTTGCTTACGAAGTTTTTATTCATCACTGCAGGTAAAACAGTTCGAACATAGACATTTACGAAAAGAGTTTGCAGATCACCGTGAGAAAATAATAAATAATAACCCAATTAAGTTGGGGTGATTAAACTATGGGGAAAAGTAATAGTTTCTATTAAAAATAGGGCGGTTAAAAAAATAAATAAAAAAATCACTTACCGAATTGTGATTTAACTATATTTTTCAAAGTAAAGAATAACTTTTTTTTAGAAATGAGGTTATTTTATTATTATTATTTTCATTAAACTCTGATCAAATAAATCATTCAAAAAATTAAGTAAATTATTCAGAAAATAGTAACAGGTAATCATAAAGAAAACACTCATAAAATATAATTTTATGAGTGATAAATTGAAAAATAAAATTTTTATATAAATAGACAAAAAAGAGAAAAAATATATCAAAGGTTTTCTACCAATCGCAAAACGATTTTATTTTTACTTTACTTTATTTACTTACTGGGTATTACAAATGACGGGAAACTGATATGTAGATATTGAATGACAAATACAGCAACGAAAGCAAGAAGGGAGATAAGTGAGATATTTTTAAGTGATGTCGATCATAAAAACAGCTTTTAGAACAGGAAATTCCATCATGTTATCTTAGATAACACAGAAGATAGGTAAAGTAAGGTCTACCCTGCAGCAAACGTCTAACTTGTGGCATTTTTATGCTTATTCGGTGAAATTTGCTCAAAATTTTAGGTATTTAGTCATCTTTGTTTTATTTTTATTTATTTGTTTTTAGATTTAACTGGTCAGTGACGGTTTAAAAATTTACCACTGTAAAATGAGAACAAACAAAAAAAAGTAAAAAAAAAATAGCTATTTCTAAAAAACTGAAACTGAAAAATTGCAGACAAAATTAATAATTTTAACAGTAATCGCACATTTGACAACTGTATTTGAACACTTTGAATAAAATCAATATGGAAAAAAGGGGTACGGTAGCTTGATTATTCCTCAAAGTTTAGTAATAAATTTAAGTTAAATGCAAAAAAAGTAAAGTTAGTGTTTCTTTATACAAGTAATCATACTCCACAAACAAAAATCACTACAAAATGTAACTTTAAATAATATTTGTCATGGTGCATATTTTCACATGTGAAAAAACTATCTCTTTTAATAAATAAATTATACCAATTTAATGAGAATTTACTCTTCTAAAAATTTTCTGTCTTACATGCCTATTACCTCTCCTAATCTTTAAATTCTTTTTTTTTTTTTTTTTTTCTAATAAAGTATTGCAATTATAACAACAAACTAAATACACATCTATTAAGAAAGATATAAGGTTTAAATTTATAAAACTGACACAGTTATTAAAACTATCATTTACTCAATAGGTTATAGATAAAATAAAAATTTTCAAAAACAGGAAATTTCCATAACACTATTCTCATAAAACGTTTACAAAATTTAAGAAATAATATGGCAAAAAAAAGGGGGGGGGGGAAGTAAATTTCCCAATGAATAAAATTGATACTTTTGCCATTAAATGCAAAGAGTAATTTGGATAAAAAAGCTGAGCGATTGTAAAAAGAATAAAACTAAATTAATATTAAAAGAATTCGAAAAGGTCCCAAAATGTAATTATACATTTTTATTTTAACACTTTAACATCAAATGCACTATCGTTAACACAGGACACAAAAGATCAATAGGTTTTAGAATACGAAAAATTAGCACAAATTAAAAAAAAAAAAAAAAAAAATCTAAAATTCCATCGTATCCCAACAAAATAAAGCACAAAAAAATTGAGTTATTATTCCATAGCTGTTAAGTTGTTTAGAAAACATACATATTATTGAATTGTTTAATAAGTAAAATGACTAGAAACTGAGATTTATGAATTCCTTCGAGACAAAATTTACACAAGGATTTCTTTTAAAGTAGAACATAGTTAATTATTAAATCAAAATATAAAAAGCAATAACAGAATCGAGTGATCAAATTGTTAGATTAAATGCAGTATTAAAAGTAAATCAAAATTCAAATCAAAAATACTTTTTTAAGAACCCATATCCCAGAAACACAAACAAAGCCAGAAATATTTAATAAGACAAATCAAATTCAATGACATATTTTGCTTCCATTGCGCCCAGAAGAATGACAGTTCGTTTCGATTGCGTCCAGCAGAAATTTCCAATATTGGCGCCCCTTTAAATTCCCGCTCTGGGGGTTATATGTGTTGCGCTATTGATCGTCTGATCTGTTTCCACGCGATCGTCGCAAGACAAATTTCTTATAGCGTGTTTTCTGAAACATCGGAAAGTGACCTACTTGATCTTATGACATGGAAAGTTAATACACATTGAACGATTCTGCATTTTGAACAAATTATGATTTTTTGATTGATTGTGATTTCACGAATTCAAACGTCAAATAAAGCTAGCTAACAAATAAATCTGGGTGTATGATATATTAATGTTTTAAAAAACATGCGATTTTAGTTAAACTTGTAAATGAAATAATTAAGATTTACACATGCGATTTCTTTTAAAAGCAACTATGAATATAAAATCAACATATTAACTGCATGCAGCAGACGATGATGATCAAAACAGAAATTTGAACAATCGAATCGTTTATAAGAATTGTTTCTGTCGTAATTTGCTTCGCAGCAATCACCACAGTATAAATATATAGAAAAAATTGTTTATTAATCATCCAATAATTTAGGATCAAGAAAGATTTAATTTAAAATTAGACGATCGCACTAATAAAATGTAAAATAACGAAGTCACAAGTTTAACCTTATAAAAATTTTCTTTATTTAACGTTTAAAAGCTAAATAGAATAATATCAACAAAAGCAAGAATAAGTATTTCGCATTGAAAACATGATCTAACAGAAATAAATCAATTATATTTATAATTATGCACAAATTATGATCTGATTAGAAAATAACTCGAATTACAAAATATTGATAATGGGTATAATTATTTTAAAAATTAAATAAAAATAAGTAAATTATATTTAAGAAAATCGAATGAATTCAAAACCAAAAGTGTAAAAAAATCGGAATCAAACTTAAACACTTATCTAAAACATCGCGATCGCGAATATACCTCGTCAATTTATAATTCTATTTTACAATTTATCATAAGATTTCTAAAATTTCTTACCAATTTCCAGATGAGAGTGGCCGATTTCAAAACAGACGATAAAAATCAGAATTCGAACACAAGTCTTTGAAATCGGGAACTTTAAAAATGTTTATCAACACTGATAAATATAAATATCCAACGAGAAATCAAAAATAAGTTAATATCTAACAATCCTATCTATGTGTGGATTAAAATAAACATCTTATAATAAATCACAAACTCCGATCACAATTCTCTCCAACCGATCCTTCTCATATGGAGAACCAAAACAAGACTGATCAGCTTGCCACAGTAGCGTTGACTTATCCGCTCCAGGGGTTGCTGGAGTGGTGGAGAAGAGATATTTGCGAACAGGTGTTGGTATATTCCGTGCGATAAAAATGCACAGCGCCAACTGGCGGGAAATATCCCTTACACGAATTTGCATCTGCTTTTAATTTATTATTATATCGATCCTTATGTTTGCTGTTTAGATAAACGCAATTAGCATGGCTGTTTAAAAAGTTATAATTTTTGCTTGTGTAACATTCTCGTCGGTCAAAATTTGTTTCAGATTGAAGGACGCCACATAATCTCACTTTTTAAAATTAATGAAAAAATATGTAAATATATTATTAAAATAGCTAAAAAGAATGCATAATAATATAAAATGCCTGAATACTAATAATAACAGTAAATGTTTTATTAGCTATTGCATATTTTATTTATTAACGCATTTATTATGTTATAAATAAGTAAAGTTGCATAATATTATAAGAGGAAAAAAGAATATCACAATAAATAAATAATGCCATCCTCCTTTTCGTTATTGCTATTATTTTTATTTATTGGTTTATTTTAGATTTTATTTGTGGAATGTTTTTTAAATTGTAAATTTTAACTATATGTGAGTAAACTGTAATCGTTTACAACTAATTGACTTAAATTATTTAATAATCATTTAAAACATTTATTTATATTCAAAATATTTCTTTCGTAAACTAAAAAGCTCATTTTACTGATTAAAAAAAAAAAAAAAAAATCTATAAAATGTTTCAAAAACATAATAATATTATTATAAATTGATTTATTATTATTATTATTATTTTTTTTTTTTAGAAACAAAAATATTTTATTTAATTGCTCATTAAGAGATATTTATTTTTTCTAAAGGCAATTTTTCTTATTTACTTCTAGCCCTTTAAGCAGATATTGAAAAAAAAAAAAAAAAAAAGAGATTTTCTCATTCTTTTCCCCGTTTTTCTGTCGAAACTGGCTGAAGAAAAGTATCAGGTTTGAACCCTACACGCTCGAATTTTTCCGTAATTTTCTCTGAAGTTTGGTCAATACGAGCTAAAACCTCCTTAAAAGCACCCGTTTAACTTTGCTTTAAAATAATTTCTATTCAATTTCTTAAATTTATTTATTTTTTAAGATTTAAATAAAGAAAATTCAATTTAAACTAGAACTTACAAGTAAATAAAACTATAAATTTGTTAGAACGTAATAAATAAATAAATACCTCGCCATAAATACGATATTTTATGCCATTTAAATGTTAATATCCGTTCAATTTTCATTCTTTTTGTTTAAACTGATCTTTTAAAATTTTAATAAACCTATCTAAGTTGGATACCTACGATTCCAGGAAAAAGTGTCCAACTTAGAGAGGTGTCCAACTTATAGGGGTGTTTACATTTTTCTATTTAATTAAACTGTATCTATGCATGTCATTAACTTTTAATCACATCTAAATATAACACAATTACATATTCACGACTTGTGTACAAAAAATAATTAATTTGCCAATTTAAAATCTAAATTTAAACTGGTATATTGTGGCTATAATAACACTTTCTTCTATAATTTTTTATATAACAGCGCCATCCACCAGTTAATATGCACGAAAATTTAATCAATATAACTTCTCACAATAAAAATTTTGCATATGCATTTTGCTGCAATTTTATTCAATAGACGCTGTGATAGTCATTTGGAAAATCGGAGAATGTGATTAAAAGAAGCACCACTTTGTCTACTGATATACACCACAATTCAGATAACTTTCATTTTCATAATAGCCATCTCACTTGTGAAGTTTGGTGAATTTATTCGCTCTAGAAACTGCGATACAGTTTTCCCGTGAACGGGGAAAACTGCAGCTAGCAGCGACACCTGTCGATTGATATGCACCCAAATTGAATCAGAATCTTTTTTCACTATGGATAGATCTCTCACATATTAAGTTTATTGCAATTATACACTCAAGTAAAACTTGGTAGGAAAAATAAAACGGACATATGAAGAGGTACCCTAACAACCGAAATGTATTGTCTAATGCTCATTTTAAAACAGTAGTCTAAGTCAAAACATGCCTGTAGGCTCTCTACTGGATATTTCCTGGAGAAAAGGACAGAAACAATTCATGCAAATCAATAAAAGAAACACTCTTTCATTATGCGCCAAAATTCAGTAATTTGTGAATTTTTCAATTGAAGAAAATAAATATATTTTTACAAGAGGAGACAGAGGTGAATATATTGTGACAAGAAACATTATTTTTTAGGTATTTAAAGCTGTTTCTACAAGGGATAAGTAAAATTTCTATAAAAAGGGGGAGAAAATAGAAGTTTTATATCTTTTTTTGCCTGTCTCATCGGGTAAAAGTGTCCAACTTAGGGCAGTATTTGAATGTCCAACTTCCAAGTTAAGGGGGTGTCCAACTTATAGAGGTTGGACATAAGGTTAATCCTATGGATACATTCCATTCCGAGAAAAACTGTCCAACTTGACAGGTTTCACTGTAATTTATTTTTGTGTTTAAAACAAAGTGCATTTCTTAGCTGTAAAATAAAATATTAAAAATTAAAAAATAACTTTCCAAAAAACGAGTACTAATTGAACGAATGTTAAATTTCGAATGTGAAAATGGAATTGAAAAAGAAAAGGGGGAGGGGTTCTGATTATTTTCCTTTAGAATAACATGGGTTTTGGCTGTTGGCTCAGCTATTAAGTATTGTATGCTCTTAAGGGCCCTCTTCACTCACCGCCGCCAGAAGCCAAAGCTAATGTTATTCTATGGGAAATTTTTCTTTACAAATAACTTATTAACTAATATTTTTAAATTTTGTTTTCACATTCTTAAAATTCCCAGCTGTTAAATTTACGGACCTTTTTTTTTTTTAAAAAAAAATATTTTTTTAATTTTTATATTTTATTTTGAAGCTGCAAAATACGAATTTTCAATATGTGAAATTTTTTCATTTTGCAATTTCAAAATAAAATATTAAAAATTAAAAAAATACATTTTTAAGAAAGGTCCGTCCATTTAACAGTTGGGAATTTTCTGAATGTGAAAACAGAATTTAAAAATATGTATTAGTTAATAAGTTATTTGTACAGAAAATTTCCCCATAAAATAACATTGGCTCGGGCTTCCGGCGACGGTAAGTGAAGAGGGCCGTTAATCTCAATTTTCGAAGATTCTGATAATTTGACTTACTTTACTGAATAATAATAATAATAATAACGAATACTATTAAAAGAAAAGATTTTAAATTAAGTTTCAGGGCCTGACATTTATGGAAATTTATCTTCGAGGGGGAAAAAACTGCAAACAATTAGAAGCATTGTTCTTAAAAAATAAATAAAAATAAAAACATGATAATAATAATAATAATAATAATAATGATAATGACAAAAGAAAAAAGAAATATGGAGAGAAAAGAGATAAGAATACTGACCGATTACGTATAACTGAATAGCTGCGAGGGGGGGCGGGGGGGGGATTCATTTATATGGCTATTCCAGTTATCTACTCTAATACCACGAAAAAAAAAAAAAAAAAAAAAGAATTTTCTTTAGAAATTGACTGATATTTTTCCTTATTTATTTTTTATTTATTTATTTATTCATTTTACTTATTTATACATTACTGTTTACAGTTAAATAAATATATATGTTACATATAAGTGAATTGTTTGAACTTTGAAATATAATTGAGAATATGTACGAACTTTTAAAAAGGCAAAATTTAAACATGAAAATAAATTTTAAATATAGCAGGGATGGAACACGGGCGCAGAATTCATACCGGAATCTGCTTAAGAAATTTCGCTACCTATAATATCGTTGATTTAAGAAGTAGAAAATTTTCTTACATTGATAGTGGTATGAATTCTGCGCCCGTGTTCCATCCCTGATATAGATTTAAAACGAAATAATTACTTAAAAATTCTTATGCTGTCACTTGCTTGCTTATCCTGAGAAACCACAAAAATGCCAATTTAAATTTATGTAATTGCACCAAAATAATATAAAAACAGTCTTATTAGCATAAATATTTTATTTAGAACGCATATTGTATGACGGAGGAAAAAAAGTAAATAAGTAACAAAGTTAGGGGAAAAGAACATTTTCTATATCTTATTTTGAGATATGAAAAGAGTTATAAATATTTCCACTTTTTTCGTAATAATTTCTTTAAAATATTTAAAATATAAAAATAAATAAAAAGTTCAGTGATTATTGAAGATTAAAAATAAATAATGTAAATATTTACAGTATAAAATTTCGAAAATAGTTTCCTCTCATAAAATTTTCATTAGGCGAAATTATAGAATCGACATTTACATGTAGTTTTGGAGTTGACATATATCAATGATCTTTCATGCCAATAGATGGCGCTACCAAACATTCTTCTTTCGGGAAAAAATTAAGTTTTCCAAGAGATTGGAAATGAAATCAAAACAACTTAATTTTATAAAAATATCTATTATTTATACAAAATAGTTTTCCTATATTTATCAAAATAAATTGCATCGAAGAAAATAACTGACGAAGTTAAAACGATAATTAAACAGTTAAACTAACTAATTCACCTGAACAAAACTGAATTACAATTAAAAGAATAATTACAGTTTTAAGAATAAAAATTAAAACTTTATTTTTTAATATAAAACTAATTATAAAGGAAACAGCATTTTAATTTGAAAAGCCTAAATAAGTCTTTTTTTAAATTTATTTTTTAAGTTAATAAAAAAAAAATCGCATGGATTATATAATTTTTACATTTTCTTCAATTTATTTATCTTTCATTAAAGTAATATAAATTTATATAGTTTTACACAATATCAACGAGGAAAAAAGTAATTGAAATCTTAAAAGGAAAAGAATGCTGCAAAACAAGAAAAAAATTCCCCTTTCTTTTTTTAAAAACTTTTTTATGTATTGTCTTTTAATTTAATTTCTTAAAATCGCAATTTTATTTTGTTTGCCAGAGTAAAACAGAACATAATTTCTCTACCGCAATTTTTGTTTGGAAGAAAACGGTATAAAAGCACGGGGAAAAAGCTCACAATCCTACGCATAAAATTTAAAAAAAAAAAAGAAAGAAGCAGGAGAAATGGGTCAAAGGAAAAGAAGATTAAACCGGCATGTGTACAAAAATCGTGATAAAATTTCTGATAACGAATCAACAAAATTGTAAAAGTGACTAGAACGAAAAATTCCCGAAAACATATTCTAGGTTTTATGATTGAGCCGATGAGCTCAAAATAATAAGAATTGGTAATAAATAAATAAATAATAATAATAAAGGTAAAAGAAAGGATAAAATGGACGAAGAAAATTTTTAAAAAATTCCTCCGCACGCACTGCGTGTTTCCTCGTACACTTTTAAAGCGTTAATTATTTCCTTTATTATTTTCTAAACCAAAGAAATTTGCAGTCATTTTCTATCCAGACACTTTAAATTCAGATGATTTTTACCGCCTATCTGTAAATTAAAAATATTCTTTTAAAAAATCATAAATCTAAATATGTACCCTTTGAGAGTTGTAACACATTTCAAGAAAAAGAAAAAGAAAAAAAAAAATCATCCAAAAATTTCTTGCATTTGCGTTCAAAATGTACTTGCTAAATGAGTAGTAAAATTTTGCTCTATTGAGAAGTGTAAAAAAAAAAAAAAAAAAAAAAAAAAATCAGTACTATTTATTTGCAAATGAAGGGCGGGGCGGAAACGGTAAAAATGCAATTCACTAGTGATAAATTAATGCAATATGTAATTTAAAACTTTTTATTTTAAAGAAGACCTTTAGAACATAAAAATGTGTTTAGCAGAGCGTGGTTTCGATCCACGGACCTCTGGGTTATGGGCCCAGCACGCTTCCACTGCGCCACTCTGCTACGATTCACGGAGTAGATAAGTTTACTCAAAAGTGTATCTGTACAGAATTCGGAGTACGTTGCAGGGAAACATTGAATTAGGCGCTGTGTTCTCGTCAGGTTGCAAATGCGAAACCTTTCTTTCCGTGTTACATTTGAATTTAAATGTGATTAATTATTGATCAATCTCCCATTTGCATTCTCCTCATAGTAGCAAACGCCTTGAGTTGTTTTGTAATAAGGAAGTGTTAATTCTCTTAACATAATATTTAAATTTTTTAATATTACAAATCACAGTAATAAATAAACTGTTGTTTAAAAAAAGAAAAAAAAAAAAAAAAAAAAGGGTTTTCTTACTTAGTTTTTATTAGCTTTATCATGTACTTAAAAAAGACTATTAAAATAATAGTAATAATGATACTATAATTGAAATTTTGTTTTAATCTTCTGTTTTTAAAACATTTATTCATTTTATTTCGTAATGGATTATAGTTTATTTTCCTTTCTCGCGTATGTGACGTTATATATCTTTTGTCTTGTCACCTACATCTATTACGTCAAAATATTCTCATTTCTAAAGATTTTACTTTTTTTTTTTTTTTTTAATTATCAGTATTTTATTTTTTTAAGTAAAAGAAATCACACAATAAAACAAAAAAAAAAAAAAAAAAAAAAAAAAAAATAGTAATCATGTCTTAAACAGAATGTAATTTTGAATTTAAAAAATAATAATTCCGTTATTGCGTAAGTTTTTCTTTTGAAGCCAGTTGAAAATTGTGTATTTTAACTTAATGCCAAAAGAATTTCTTTCTGTCTCTTTTTTTTTCATTATTTTTGTACCATAGGAGTATTGTTTTCAGACAGTGATTTTAGCGATGCGTAAATTTGCAGCAGCTCACTTTGAATCAAACATATACACTCCTTCTCATATTTATAAGGACACTTTATATTTTGAAATAACTAATGTAAAAATAATTGTAAGCAAGATTATACTAAGTGCACTTAATATATCTAGTCTTCTAAAAACCAAAACTGTTATAATTTTTTTTAATATAAAACAGAATTAATAAAAATTATGCAAAATGTGTTTTTCTCCACGTTTTTAGATGTTCATAATTATAGGGACAATCCAGATTTTTTCGTTTTATTTAACTTACTAGCGGATAAATTACAGTTGACATGCGAATTTGTTAACTACTGGGCTAGATTAATTCATATATAAGCCTTCAAATTTTCTTGGACGGACATTACTGATAATTCCTCGAAAAAAAAGAACGTTCAAGTAGTGAAGTATGATAAATGTGTTTTTTAAGTGGAAGGATAATTTCAATCCGCCGAATTTCTAATGAAATTCGAAGGTCTAAAATTTCTGAAGGAAATGTGATCAAACGTTAAACTGCTGGTTCGACAGGAGAGAGATCTGATGCAAAATCAGAGTTGTTTTACAGAGATCGAAGACTCATAATTCCTCTTAATGTTCTACTCATAATGACTGCTACTGAATTTGCTCGTAATTTTTAACGAAAGATTAGGGTTCACATTTATGCATGTTTAAAATTATTAATAATATGTTAAAATGAATAAAAAACCTGTAATAATCAATCAGCATTTAATGGGGGAAAGAACGTCTGTGTTAAAGTTGAATAAAGACAATATTAAATGGTAAAATGTTGCATTTTCGGATGAAAAACATTTTATTCTTGATTAACCAAATGGTTTTAACAGTTACTGGCACTATCTGAAGATAGCGAAAGACAGAGCAGATTTTTTAAAGGCAGATACGAATCGGGCATTTTAAAGGTGGATCTATGGTGCTCTGGGGAGCTGCTTCTACTGAAGGCAGAATGAATTTAGTAATTTTTTCTATTATTATGAACATCAAGAGAATATCCGCAAATTTTAAACGTGGAATTATCAGATTTTTGTTAGATTTTGTGGGGTAATAATATTTTTTTCAACAAGACTTACATTTTTGCTCTACTTTTAGAGCAATAGGAAATAGTTTGAAGAAAGAAACTTCTGTATTATTGCCTTTCCCATGGCCTAAAAGTTGAAAAAACTTTAACTTATGATATTAGAAAAGTGCATGCAAGTGGAAAGCAATTTTAAATACCTTAAATGTATTAAGAATATCATATATGCTATATGAAATGGTATTGAAACTGAATATTAAAAAAAAAAGTGTATATATATGTACCAGAGAGAATGTCAGACTGTTTAACCCTAAAAAGAGACCCCATAAAATATTAATTTAAAGAATAACTGAAAAAAATTACTAAAATTCGAGCTGTCCTTATAATTGTGAACACCTGAAAGATCATCTTTTTACCATATTTAAAGTTTTCTAAGATAGAAAAACGGTAAAACTTTTTAAATATAGTCTATTAATGAAATTCAAATTAATAAAAAATATATTTGTTTAAATAATAGTGTTCAGTGTTTAGTTAATATAGAAAAACGGGTGTCCTTATAATTATGAGAAGGAGTGTACATATACTATGCCAGGTTTTAATTCGCTACACAAAGCTATACCGTTCAACCGATCGCTATAAAAATGGGTACATCGTACATATATTAATCAGGACAAATATTTAGCTGATGTGCCAGGGTTTGAGTCCCTTCTCGGGTGAAATAATATTTTTGTACAGCTGAAATTTTTATAAGTGTTAGTTTTTTTCCTATTGGAATCTGTCCATTTATTTATTTATTAACGAAGTGAAATTGTAACTAACAACATCTGCTATATTACATTTATTTAAATGGGCCATACAAGAATATTAAATTTAAAATTTAAATTAAGAAGAGTAACACATGAGCAGAATTATTTTGCGTACAGCACTTTGAAAATATAATGGACATTTGTATTCTATTTTCCTTATAGTGTTTAACGGCCCCCTTCACTCACTGTCGCCGGAAGCCCGAGCCAATGTTATTCTATGGGGAAATTTTCCTTACAAATAACTTATTAACTAATGCATATTTTTAAATTCTGTTTTCACATTCAAAAAATTCCCAACTGTTAAATTGACGGATCTTTTTTAAAAATGTATTTTTTTAATTTTTAATATTTTATTTCGAAATTGCAAAATGAAAAAAATTCACATATTGAAAATTTGTATTTTGCAGCTTCAAAATAAGATATAAAAAATTAAAAAAATACATTTTTAAAAAAGGTGCGTCAATTTAACAGCTGGGAATTTTCAGAATGTGAAAACAGAATTTAAAAATATGTATTAGTTAATAAGTTATTTGTAAAGAAAAATTTCCCATACAATAACATTAGCTTCGGCTTCCGGTGGCTGTGAGTGAAGAGGGCCCTTAAAGTGCCTGCCTACCGTTGGAGATGCTTTTTCTTAATAATTGAAAAATTGCCTATTTATATGCATTATATGATAGAATATTGTACAAAACACTGAATAACTTGAAAAAAATATGCAAATTTTAAAATATTTTTATATTTAGGTTTAAAATATGCATAAAATTTGCGAAAAAAAAAAAAAAAAGCTCTTTTACAAAACACCATACACTGTAAAAAAATAACTATTACCAGCTGCAAGAAACTCTTTGTGATTGGAGAAAATAATTATTTTTTCCAATCACACAGAGTTTCTTGCAGCTGGTAATAGTTATGTTTTTACAGTGTAAGTCAAATTTAAATAAAGATATTTTTATTCTGTAAATTTTATTTAGATTATTGAAAGGTCTTTAAGGGGGTGAACTACTCTCAAAACTATAACCATGTTATTTAATATTTTAGAGAATATAAAAATTTTATATGCTGAAAAAATCATAAATATACATGGCAGTTCATAACTTCTATCAATAATAATAATAATAATAATAATAATAATAATAATTTAGCTGGATTCATCGTTGTAGTTCAATCCCTAAAACAACTCCTCTAGCGTATTTTGTCAAAGTTTCATAACGTTTCAATTGTAACTTTTGGAGTTAGGATATTTTGGGATAAAGCAAAATGCTAAAAATCTCATTTTGAGAAAAAGCAGAAAACAAATTTAAAAACAAGATTTTACCTATTAAATAAAAAATAATTTTATTAAGTTCCTGATTTATTTCAAAGCTTTCTATTTTCTTTTTTAAATTAATTTTATATTCGGTAACAAATTTTGATGCTTATATTGAGTAAAACATTATGTAAACAAACATTTACGGGTCATTTCCGGTTTCAAAAACTAACTAATATTAAAATGCCTGTAACTCAAGTTCTAAGCAAGATAGAAACAAATTCAAACTGATTTAGAAAGCTTAAATGTCAGGCTTTAATACTAACCCAAAAATAGAAAATCGGAGTTTTGACCGAAAATTGCGTTTTGCAACCTTAAATTTAGCGTACTTAATATACTGATATTAAAGAATTAATTTTAAAAGAAATTCTTATGAATAATAATGGAGTAAAACTAATAATGATAATTAATAGTAATTTAATTTAGTTCGAAAGAGCCTAATTAAAATAAATTAATAAAAATTTGATAAATAAAATAAAATATTGCTCTGAAATATTAACATTCTTCATTTCTTTTCATAAACTGAATGGAATGAAAAAAGATCTGGGAAAGTCAGAAAATGCTATTTTATTTCATCTTAATTGATTTTTAATAAATTATTTCTTTTTATATCGATAATCAAATAAAAAATCTGGAGTGACTCCACACGACTTTTCGAACATTGAGTAATTACAGTTTTGTACACAAAGTAAAGAAAAAGGAGTTGTTAAACAAGCAAAAGAGAGAAAACCATAATAGAGTATTTTTCTCCCTATATTACACGATGTTTTTTTAACGCTACTGAACTTTGAACCCATAGATCATAAAGATAAAGAATTTTTCGTTGTGTCCCTGTAAAAACCTACAAATGCTAGATTCACCAAAATGCTTATAGTTAGTGCAACAGTGATTTATAATATTCATAATTAGATGAATTGAATAAGGCGTTTAGATGCTATCGCGCTTTTAAAAAGTTGGCCCCATAGGCCATAATGATAAAGAATTTTTCTTTGTGTTCCTGTAAAAAAACTATAAGTGCTAGATTCACCAAAATCAATAGGGTTCGTACTATGGTGACTTACAATATACGTACCAACTTTCAGCTTGTTCGAACAAAGCGTTTAGACGTTAGCGCGTTCACTCATAGACATACACACACAGACATACACACACACATACATACACTCACAAATACATACATCATCGTGAAAATAGTGGAAACGGACTTAAAGGACATCGAAACGTATAGCAACATCAAAATCTCCAATTCGGATTTTTGACATGATTACAATACTTTCCTCACTATAGTGTTCGGAAATCAAAAATATATAAATTGATAATTTATTTATTGGATAAGCGTATGTAAAAATATTATAGGCTCCTCTTGTTACAGATGATTTATTACTTTCAAAATACATACATGTATGAATTGGATGGAGAATCGTCACTACTACTTCACTCAACGGTGAAAACAATATTGTATATGTTATTTCCAAATATATTTATTGTATGCAAGGTTGTTTGTAAGAAATTAAACGTATGATATTTTGATTGCATTGTAAGTAGAGAGCCAAGTTAACAAATACCACAAATTTAGTTTAAAAAAAAAAAAATAATAATAACATTCAAGTATGTTTTTTTTTTTTTTTTTTTTTAATTAATGTGTTTGCTAACAAAAGTCATTTACTTCATCACTAAATACCATTTTTCTTTTCATTTTACTGAAAAATGTATGTATATTGAAAAATATATAATCACAGTAAAAAAAAAAAAAAAATAATAATAATAAATAAAAATAAAAATTTGGTGTGTAACAACCACACGACCTACTACTCTATATATAATATTCCTGTAAATTCACACTGATACGTACGTCGTGAAGACATAAGCGGAAATTCTATACAGTAAGAATTTCAATTTCAAAGGTATTTTGCACTGTAAGCGAACAAGCTGTTGTAGGTTCTGAAACGGGGATAAGGCGCCACTGAGCGGTAGTTTAATACGATGAGATTTTTCAAGGATCGCAAACCAGCTGGTCACCGAAGATGGATAGTACTAAATATAATGAAACAAAATTATATATATATATATATATATATATATATATATATATAAACAATATTACTTACATGTAAACTATACATTAAAAATAGCATGTATAATTACACAGAGAAAAATTTCTATAACTGACATCTAGAATCTAAATTGTGGCTCTAGTAAAAATAGTTCAAACCTTATAAATTCTAGTTCCCTTTGAAAGCGAGTTCTAGAAACCTCTATTAGAATTCTAGAGCATTTGTCTTTATTGTCGAGGTCAAACTTATTTAAAAATCTCTGCAAAAATATGCGAATTCAAGAGGCGAGTTTTAGCATCTTTAATCGTGGTTTATGACCTAATTATAGAAAATCAAGAGAGAATTTCTCGCAATACAAAGGATTCATAATATTCACTATGCTCAGAATATCGTTTTATTATTTAAAAATGTATAGACTATAAGTTCTCGATCATTTTGTCTATTCAGCTTATTCATGTGCCTTATACGTACAACTCGTAAATCTGTACTTCTAGTTTAGGGATTTAGAAAATGACTACTTATTTGTTCTGGATGAAGGCGGTATATATATATACACACACATATATATTTGTAAACATTCGTATCTCAAAATATTTCAGAAAAAAAGAAAATTTCATAATTTACTAGGTGAGTTTTGAATGGAAAAACGGAAATTTATAACATACGAATTGATTCATGAGGCATGCATAAACCATTCGAATAATTATTGATTGGTTTTCGATCTTATTCTATTTCTTATATTTGTCATTTTTACATTTAAAGTGCCATCAGGTGGGCAAATTTTGAACTATTTCTTCGACATTTGACACTTATAGTTACAATGACTCTTGTTTCGATTGATCCATATTATAGAAATTCACATACACAAGTGCACGATATTTCGTAGACATAGGACATCACAAATATCCATGCCCACACCGGGATTCGAACCCGGAACCTGAGAAAAGTCAATTTCAAAGTCGGCAGCGCCCTGCCGACCGGACCACCAGGCCGGCAACTAATTCTTTCTTTTTATGTATTTATTTATTATTATTATTTTTTAAATTTGTGATCTCACGAATCACCCACATACCAAATTCAGTGGTAATGTATCTGACCGTTTTAGATAAAGAAAGCTGTTTTAAGAGGAAGTTTGCCAAGACCACCTTGTATATATGAAATAATAATGTGTAATAGTAAAATAAATAAATGCAAACAATTTTTCAACATTTGTTTGTTTGGAAAAT
This sequence comes from Salticus scenicus, assembly GCA_963930645.1. Taxonomy (NCBI): domain Eukaryota; kingdom Metazoa; phylum Arthropoda; class Arachnida; order Araneae; family Salticidae; genus Salticus; species Salticus scenicus. The sequence continues at coordinate 309,412,887 of OZ005653.1, forward strand.
TTAACAAATCAAAATCGCACATTCATCTATATTTAGCAATATCACTTTGACTTCAACGTTATTTTCCAAATTTAATAGCCTCAGTTCAGCCCTTTAACAATTTTCCACCTGGAGCACTTGAGTTTAAAGTACTTGCCAAACAGATCCAAATCTAGTGTCACTATACACAATCCGGGGGTGTCCGACAAAACGAATAAAACTTTGAGACGTATCTTCAGGTGGAAGTATTTTTCCTCTAACGTCGACCTTTGCTTTAGCAGTTTATCGAAACACCTATTTGCGGAGATCTCGACATCAAAGAGTAACCGCTCAGGATTATTTGCTTTTCCCATGAACTTGCCATCAAGTTCTGGTATTTGCCAAGATTAGAAGAAAGCCGTTAGGGTTGGCGAGATATGCATTTCGAGATAAAAATGGAAACCAGGATATAAATCTATGATTCTTAAAAATCTTAAACTTCCTTTGAATGAATCAATATTTGATTTTTCGCAATCTTTGTGGAATGATTATTCGAACGACATAAACCATTTAACCCTTTAACTTTCGCTATTAATTTTCTTTTGAAAATTGCTAAACTAATTTTAAAAAAATGTCTGTTAGACAGATACATAGCTGATCACAAATATGTAAAAAGAAAAAAAAAAAAAAAAAAAAAAGTTTTTTTTATTTTCGAGAAATTTTTGGTTTGAAACAATGTAAGTTAACTTTATTAAATCCAAATAACATTTTATTTAAGTAATAAATAATTTTGTCAGTAAAAAATATAAACTACAAAAACTCGCAAAAATTGCTTCAAGTCAAAATAACAGCCCAGTCCTTCAGTAAGTGGGGAAAAAAAAAAAAATCTAGGCATGAGTACATTATCAACCAGCAAGGCGTGTCTACTAACTACTAAGAAATTTCAAGCAAATTCATGTGTTTACCTTCCTCTAAACGTTTGTTAAATTTTGAACTAGTGCTGCCATCTGCCGAACAAAAAAGGAATAAAAGTTAAAAAATCCGTTAAAACAAGGGGGGTGGAATAATTAAAAAAAAAAAAAAAAAGTGAAATGATGTTAGACACAAGTCTGAAAATAATAATAACAAAAACAAAATAATAAATAAATAAAAAGGAAAAAAAGAAAAAAGAAAATCCGTAGCATGAAATTTTTCGACAAATGTTTTTCTTAGGAATCTAAATCCAAAATTGACTTCCATTTCTGCACATCACGAACATCCTCCTACCCCTCTAAATAACAGATATTTACAATAAAAAAAATCATCATTTTCATTACATTGAACTAAGCATATTCTTTTTCATAATTAAACAAGAAGTTCATTCATGCTCATGCTATATTTAATATTCTGTATTAACTATCCTTGTCTGTGAAACCTTTTCTTCTTCTCTTTTTGATGTCCCTCCGAATACGCTTACCCTTTCACTCCTTCCACTTTCTCTCCCCCCTCCCTCTACTTTTTTCCATTTTGTATTATTATTATTATTATTTTAATCCACTTAAAAATATTGTTTTAAAATAAGAAATAATTAAATGATTATTGAATATGTTTTTTATAAACAAGGATAGGATACTAGATTTCATATTTCCACACAACATTAAACTGAAAGTATGAGTTTTTGAAAAGAAAGAAGAAAAAAAAAAAAAAAAACCTATAAAATACAGTAAAATAATACTATACTGTTTTTTAGTTGTAGGTCTAAGTTATTTATAAAAGTAATTGAGGATAATCTTAAAAATGATCTGGAATGACTCCACTCGACTTTCCATAAATTCAGTAGTCACCAGGCATTTAAGTAAATTTGAATCCCTGAATATTCCAGGAAATATTCAAAAGTGATAATATAATAGGGTATTTAAATAGCCCTCACTATATTCGGATGTTTGTACAAAGAATGCAATGTATTAGAAACTTTTTATGCATTGTAAAAGAACAGTATATAAGGAGCGTAATTTCCAGCATAATGACTGTGCTATAGTAAATTTCTAAAGCATATATTAGCTTCATTCTCTTTTAAATAATTTAATTCATTAGATACAATTAAATACCATAGAAAGTAATATACGTAAATTGTTTTATGTTTCCATGTAATAGAAATAAAAATACTACTATTTTCCATAGTAACTAACCACACTTTACCAAAGCAATGCAACAGCCTATCAATTTTATTCTTTTTTAAATAATTCAATAACACTATACACTGTTCAATTAATTCGAGTCCCTAGTCTATAATGTATGAGAATTCTCTGCATTACCGTGAAAGGGGAAAAAGCTATAAGTCCTACATTCATGAATATTTATAAAGTTCGTGCGATGACATATAAAACAATTTCAGACTAATCGAATGAAGCGAGTATAGACATTATCGCATTTATTCACACGCATACATATATCACCTTAAAAATAGCAAAATTAAATTTAGGCTATCTCAAAATGTTTAGCTGCATTAAAATCTCTTCAGCACTTTCTTTACATAATGTATGTTCGGAAAGTGGTAATTGTAATACAAAATCCTATCTTAATTTCTGCTAGGCATATCGTCATTTTTAAACTAAAATGTGTGACATTTACAAACATATTTTAAATGATTAGAGAAATCGAAAGGTGTTTTCCATTTTTCTCTAAATGGGCAATATCTCGAATTTGAATACCAGATTGATACTAATGGGATGCGTAATCGGCGGGCAACTTCTATGATAAAATTTTCTAAAAATTATCTTGCCTTCATAGAAAAATGGCAAAATGCATTTTTTTTCCTTTCATTTACCTGCAAATTTCATATTTTTTTTAAAAAGAATTTTTTTTTTTTTTCTAAAATACATGAGAAAGTATACACTTTGGTTAAAGGAAGCAGCTTACTATGTAAAACTATCAATATGTATGTATGAAGGTTTTCTTAAAATATATTTTCGAAAAAAAAAAAAAAAAAAACATAGTGCAAGTTTTAGAAAAAGCTTCTTTTCGAAAGAATTCAAAGAAAGAAAATGTTTGGAAAAATTTGATTTATAAAATATATATGAATTCAAACTGATTAATTAGCTTCAAATTATATGTTAAAGAGGTTTCATTCAAAGCAACAAATTAATTATTTAAAACTTAAAACCATATACACCCATTTTGTAACAGAATGTCTAGAGATCTCATCTTCAGTGGGCAAATGTTCAGAATGTAGTTTGAAAACCACTTTAGGCTTGATTAACGCTCTAAATTTAAAAATATGTATTATGTAATAAATAATATAGTTCTAGATTCTCATAGTGTAACATGGGCTTTGGCAGACCTTCACGTGTGTCAATGCTTCTCTTAACCCTTTAACGTTCACTACTTAATTTATTTTAAACATTACTAAACTAAATTTAAAAATGGCTTTTAGACACATAGCTGATCATAAATATTTAAAAAATAAAAAATTTGAGTTGTCCTTTTTCGAGAAATTTTTTGTTTGAAACATCTATAATTTAACTTTATTAAATTCAAATAATATTTGAATTTAATAAAAATAAAAAAAAACTTTGTAAGTAAACATTATCGACTACAAAAACTCGTAAAAGTTGTTTCAGATGAAAATAGCAGTCCAGCTCTTCTTTAAATGAAATAAACTAGACATGAGTACATCATGAAACCAGCAGTTCGCACTCGCGCACTCTAAGAAACTTCAAGTGACTTATGCATTTAGCTTCCTTTAAAGTATTATTTGTTAAATTTTGGAATAGTGCTGCTATCTACTGAACAGAAAAGGAACAAAAGTTTAAAACCTGATTAAAACAAGGGGGAAATGTTAAAAAAAAACTGCTGCATAAAAATTGTTAAATTATGTCAAATGTTCGGTTTCGCTGCGAAACCAATGAACGTTAAAGAGTTAATATGTAAACAAAATGCCCATAAAACGACAACCCTGAAACAAACTAACAAAATTAAAACCCAACAAAATTTTCTCATAATGATGGAATAATATTCAAAGTTAAATTATACAGAGTTTCAGTTAGGTTGTGGGTTGTGGTGATTAAGACCGATTGAATGCACTAGGGTCCTAGGCCTGAGTGGGAGGGCCTTCCCTAGGGGTCTTTCTAAATACATATGTAGAGTTTCAAAGCGCAGTGTAAGAATACTGAAAAATCGTAGTGTCATCTAATCTGTTAAAAAGAAAAAACCGAGGTGATACAATAATAGCTATATTTATTACCATTATTAGTGCAGATAAAGACAAAATGATAATATTCTAAACTAAATAATTTGGTGTGTCACTCACACGAATTTCTCTTACCCTGAAATTTAATACTATAAATACAAGTTGGAGATTAAGAGGTAAGATAATGAGTACTGTTATGTAAACCTATGTTAAACAATTCAAATTAGGCTTCGGAAGAGTTTTATACGATAATTAGTTCTGTGTGAGGGGGGCTACCGTCCCCCTCAACCCCCCGTTTCATTAATGCACCTACATTTATATAGAATTTAATTCCGTATTAAAAAATAATTCTGTTTTTAAAAAATAATTTATTTAAATTATTAATTAAACAAATTATCTTTTATGATAATGCAGACGATTTCCATATTAGAGAAGTAGTTTAACACTAAATATAAAAAAAAAAAGTTGAATTTATTCTCAATATTACATAAAAAAAAAAAAAAAAAAAAAAAAAAAAAAACAATGTTAAAAATGAAAAAAAAAAAAATGGATAACTTTATTTTAAATTATCGCAGATCGATGGTTCAACCATTCGTTTTAAAGGTATTGGCGAGCTCTTTTGAAAGATACCCATCATGAAAATTTACTCACCTCGAGGGCGAACTTCCCCTACCGGGGGGGGGGGGGGGAACGAGGCGAGACTCCTACATACATAAATTTTTTTTGACTATCTCTATTACAAAAAATAAATATTCGGTTCATTTGGTTTAGCGCAGTCTATAGACGTTAAACTCTACTTACCTGCAATTTCCCCCATAGACGTAATGTATTTGAATACTTTTGAGTGTCCCTGTACACGAACCATTTGCTTCATCTCAACGAAAAGCTTACTGTAGCATCCCTATATGATACACATTTAGAATAGCGAGTTTGGAATTTCTGCTGCTATATGCTGATAACAGACACACAGGCAACCAGACCATTCGCTAAAAGCATTTTTTTCGCATTCAGGGGACCTCAGAACATGTAAATATAACAAAAACTCACGTTCGAAAATTTGACCCTAAAACAATACTTTCTCGACCCTATGGATAAGAGAAAGTAAAAAGCTAATATATTAAAAAATATTTAAAATTTAAAAATATTAAATCTCTAAAATTCTACGATTTTTATCTGTTTTCAAATGAAACAATTGAGAACTATATTAACAAGCTTTCAACGAAAAGAATAAGGTATTCCATTCTTTCAAAAAAAAAAAAAAAAAAAAAAAAAAAAAAACCTAAATTAGTGAAGACTCTCTAATCATTGAATCCTTGACTCTGTGAACGTAGGCGGCTTTTAGAATTCGTTAAGTACAAGCAGGTACTGGGCATTCCGAACAGATGCGGAATTTTTTTTTTTTCCTTCTTTTTTTCTGCATACTTAAGATAGCTGAAAAATAGCGGTTATAAATAATTTGAAGAATTCGCTTCATTTTACATTCCGAACGTATATTATGTAAGTAAAGTACTGTAATTATGCAAAAACTAAACTGACGATGAAAGTTTGTTATATCGATACATTTTGAGGTGTGCTGAATTGACGTTTACTGTTTTTACTATGATGTATGTATAAAATTATGTGTATTTGATATTGTGAGTGAATACGATAGCGCCTAAGTGTTGAAATTAAACGAGCTCAAAACGAGCTGCAAAACGACGTTTTGCAGCTCACCGTCGCACGAACTATACCGAACTATTTGTGTTGACCGTATGATCACGAGTGTACGAGTTCTTTTATAAAATACAAAAAAATAATTCTATTGCTTTATTAACAATGGGCTCCAATAATTTCAGGTGCTTTACTGATCTATTAAATTATTTAAAAAAGAACAAAACTCACAATAGTTATATGGATTTAATAATGCATGGTCTTTATGGAAAATACAGATTTATTTATGTATTTTCGTGGATATATGGTCTTCAATTTTTATTTTTATTGTATACCTAATTGTATAAATTATTATGTTTTAAATCCATAGTAATTTAAAGTAACCAAAAAAGCCAAGGAAAATGGAAATCGCAGATAATTGAGAGTTTGCTGTGCGTAAATCGGATGGTTTTCTTTTAACACCCAACTAAAAAAGAAGGGTTTTATAATAAATTTGAAGTTTTTGTCTATCTGTGTGTGTGTGTGTGTGCGTATCTGTCTGTGTGGCACTGTAGCTTCCAATCGAACAGAACGGTTTCGATGCATTTTTTCTTTCTTTCTTTCTTTTCCTTTTTTGTTTGTTTGTTTGTTTCTTTTTCTTTTTTTAAAAAATTAGAATCGGGATCGTTCTTAGCTTCGTTTGATTAAAATGGGTTTAATGTATTTTTTTAATTAATTAAAATGTGTTTTTTCAGGCCACCTTGCATTAATATTACAAAATTTGCGAACTCACAATCTTCTAATAAGCAAATCATGTTAGATAAAATCTGCCACCTGATAATCTTCCAGCTTTCAAATCCTGTCCGATGAAAAATCACATTTTTTTGCCTTTATTTATTTATTTATTTATTTATTATTTATTTATTTATTTATTTTTATTGGAAAATGAAAACGCTTTTGTCTGATAAATTAAAAAGCGGCTGTATAGTGAATACGAAAAAAAAAAAAAAAAAAAAAAAATCATTTTAAAATGACAGATTTCATAGAAAAATAATATTTAATTAAAACCAAAGACAGATTTGTGTTGACATTTTATAAATTTTGAGCTAGTGTTCGTCCAAATAAAAATTACAGATTTTATAGGAAAATATTATTTATTCAAATTCAGTATCTCTATCTCTATCTCTTTTAAGCTAGCCCTATACTTGTTGATTTGATATATCTTCGTAAAACGGTTTAGCTATTCCGCGTGTAAAAAAAAAAAAAAAAGGGGGGGGGGGAGGGAGATCTAAGTTTAATGTAATTTTTGTACTGAAATCTCATTGTGATCTAAACATGGTTTATCAATGCAGTTTCTTTTCCCTTTCTTTCTTTTTTTTTTTTTACTTTTAAAAAAGATCACTTAATTTTGAGATTGTTACAAATGCCATATATATATATAATGTAAATTTATACAGACTTCCAAAGCTCACAAGAAGAATCTTAAAAAATTGTTTACCTTTAAAACTCAAACAATTTATGAATACAGTTCCTTCCACTTATTAAAATCACATTCGTTCTGAGCCAAAGTGATTTTATTACGCGGCTGATTTTTATATCCGGCGAACGTTCCTGCCCTTAAGAAAAGGTATTACTTTAAGGAAAAGGTATTACTTTATTTCGAAAGAAACTTCAAAAGGTAACGAATAATGGAATTAGTAAACAATATTAATTAATTTTTGGTAGATAATTAACTAATTGTTTCTTCGATATAAGTAAACGTATTCTAAGTTCCCGTGCCCTTTCGTTAGAGGAAAATCATTACTTTACCAAACGTTCACGCTTTTCTTATAAATTAAAAATCTTTCCGTTTAAACCTCATGAATGATAGTAATTTCAAAATAAGAACTAATTGTCTTCTAATAATTGGAAAAAAAAAAAAATCATTTCAAATCAAATTTCTATTTTATTACTGCGCTTTGAAGAATACGTTCCTTGAAATTGTTACGGAGAAAAGTTATGGGGCGTGTTTAATTTGTAACTGTGCTGCAAGTGTAAAATCTTCAACAATGAGCGATAACGGTGGGTTTGTTGTGCTTTAATTTCTTTTTCTTAAAAAAAAAAAAAAAAAAAAAAAAAAACAGTAAATATATATATATATATATATATATATTATGCATAGATGATATTTTTGGCAGCTGAGGAGATATTTTTGAGTTTATTAACCGGCGATGCTGATTTTATTAGGCGGCGACTTTAAAAATTGTTTGTATTGATTTGATTCTGGTCCTGGCGATTTGATCAGATTAAGCGGCTGATTTTATTAACCAGTGAATTTATTAAGCGGCGGTTACTGTATTACAATTTAAAGGTATCCCAAGGGATTTTTCACAGTGCAAGATCTGCCAAAGCCCAAGTTAACCTCTATTTGTAAATAATTCCCATAATCATTCATTACACAACACATATTTTTGAATTCCATTTTTTGCATTCAGAATATTCAAATACTTTAAATAAATCCTTGTTTTCCATAAATGATTCTTTTCAATTTTGAATATTTTATCAAATGCAAATTTTCCACTTAGAGAAATTTTGCATTTTTGAAAAAAAAAAAAAAAAAAAAAATCATTTTTTTTTTTTTTCCAGAAAAACATTGATTTATTTAACAGTTATGAGTTTTCTGGATGTGAAAACAGAATTTAAAATCATGTCACAAATACTAATGGAAATTATTTTCTCATACTTTTGCATGGGGTTCGGTTATAAGTATGACTTTTATCATAGAAACATGTGGTATCCACATCAAATTTTGCCCTATCTGTCTTATCTCCTAATTTTATGAATTAACAATGCAGTGGCCCGATATTGTTGCTCTATCTGAGATCTCACTTACTACTCCAGGCTGCTTGACTCCGATCTTTATAAAACCGAGCTCTGTTTCTGGGATTTACCAGGAACAGGAACTGACTTTGATAGCAGACGACACATGGTCCAAAACTGAAAGAGATCCCTGTTGCCAGATTTCTGTCCATTTTTTGAAGAGCATTTTTAATACTCGCAACAATTTGCCACATGGCCTATTCAATTTCATTCCGCGGTAATAGTGGGTGGGTCCCTGCACATTTTGAAACTTTTCTTTATCTCTCTCACGACTCCTGATTCAGAAATAACGTCTTTGTTTTGAAAACGGGTTGAAGTTACTTTCTGCAGAAAATTCTAGCAATTTAATGATTCGTTTGTTGGGTGTGGTTAAAAAGAAAAAAGAAAGAAAAGAAAAGAAAAGAAAAGAAATCTGCTCAACAACGTGAAATTTTAATAGTACGTTTATGCAGTCATTTTTCCATACGAAAAGGGATGAAATTTTTTGCACATATAATTATTCGAATTATATGTGCAATAATATCTTATTATACAATAATAAGATTGTATTTTAATGTCGAGTTTCAAAAATTAGTTCGTAAGAGGTTCATTTTTTTTATCTGTTTTTCTGTTTATTTATTGATAGAAAAAAAAAATTAAAACATCAGTTTGGCTTCTTAAATAGCTATAAAAATCAATATCACTATTCTCCGCCATCATTACTATTCTCCCGTACTATTATCACTATTCTCCGCCGATGGCACTGTACGCCTCCCTTAATGACGACTTAAACATCCCTTTTTAATACCCATTAGCGGCCGAGAAGTTCTGTGCTCAAAACTGGTAGATTGGCAGTACCAGGTTCGATCCTAGGTCGCGCTCATCGACCTAGCCGTTCGAAGTGTTCCATGGTTTTCTCTGAAACTCGCGTAAATACGGAATAGAACCCCTTAGAAAGAGGACACTCCCCCTATAGACCTAGGACCCTAGCGTACTCAGTCGGCCTTAAATCCTACAATCAACCAACCAACCCTTTTTAATAAACGCTCAGCGCTTTGTATGTCACTAGTCAGCTGCGTTCGTTATTGCCATTTGTAAAACTTTATAATTAAGTATTTTTACTTGGGAGTGTATCATTAATAATTTTCTGCTTTATTAAAACCTTTGTTATACAATTAAAACTTTACGCATCCCGATGAAAAAATATTTTTAATTATAGATTTTTAATATTGCCAAAAAATGAACACAACTAATAAAGGAGGTATTCTGAACATTTATTAGAAAAGTATGCACAAAGTTAATGGCACATTTTCATTGAGCAAAGTGTGGAGTGCCAAGGAATTAACGGAAAAGAAGAATACTGTTATCACTCATTTCTCTGGCTCTCTAAAAAAAAGCATAAATTGAGTTTTTGCTGCAAGTGGATTTTATAATAGTGTTGTTTTTAATGAGATTTGTTTATTTATTTATAGAAAAAGTTTAAAAACTTTCCAGTTTCTAATACTTGAATTCGATAGTATGATTATGTGTAGAATGGGTAAGGCCAATTGTCTATGCTAAGAACTAGGCCGGGGTAAAAGGCTTTCCGTGCAAAGGGTCCTGTCCTAACTCTATTCACGCGAGTTTCGGAGAAAATTACCGAAACTCCGAAAGGTCTCCTATAAGCTAATGAACATAGCTTGGGTTGTACTTAAATTAGAATGATGTGAGAAATTTTCATAATTTATGAGTGAAAAAAAAATGGTTCAAAATTACGTCAGATATAATTGTTACAAGTTCGATTTGAATATCAGCTCAAAATATCTAAATTTAACACGATTTTCCATTTTCTTTTTCTTTTATTTTTCCCCCCTTTTCAAATTAGGTATTTTAAAGTTTCAAATGCATATTTCTAAATTAATTTTTACTATAAAATATAAGACAGGAAGTCCATTTTTCCTTTTCAAAATGACTCTTTCAAATTAAAAGTAAATCAAAAGTTTAGGGCGAGGGGCAAGATTTATTTTATTTTATTTATTTATTTTTTATATTTATAGTTATTTATTTATTTATTTATTATTATTTTTTAGCTGAGGGAATATAAGCGATATTTTCATTATAATGTAAGATATTTCATTTGAGTTAATTTAGCTAAATAAAATATAGCAACAGTAAGAAACTAGGAAGATACTATTCATTTCCTTTATTTAGCCACTGTTCTGGGGAAATTCTACTTCAAGCTTTTCTACTCAGGGACTGAATGCAGCAGAGTGGCGCAGTGGAAGCGTGCTGGGCCCATAACCCAGAGGTCCGTGGATCGAAACCACGCTCTGCTAGTTCATATTTTGTTATTGGAAATCAAGAAATTTAATAATAACTTATTATAGCAAGTGATGAAATTTAAGGGGGATGGAGGGGGGGGGGGTCTGGGACATCAAATTTTTGTTTTTATTATTTATTGATGAATTGCTGTAAATATTTTTTCTGAAATTGGAGCTTTTTTGACGATGAAGTTGAGCAAGAAAGAATCTTAATTTTTTTTCTTTAATGAAATTTAAAAAATTTAAAATTTAAAATTTTTGATAAATTTAAAATTTGTTATATCTCACGAACTAATGGTTCAATTTACAAACTTTTCTCACCCTTATATACAGAAAAGATTTATCTTCAATTTGTCTTCGAGAATTTTAATTAGGAGCAAAACTTTTTTGGTAATTCAAAAGTTTGGCATAAAATAAGTACATTTCAAATTCAAATTAATATTTAAAAAATTTATTATTATAATCAGAAATCCTGAAGACAAATTGAAGATAAATCTTTTCTGTATATAAAGGTGAAAAAAGTTTGTAAATTGAACCATTAGTTCATGAGATATAACAAATTTTAAATTTATCAAAAATTTTAAAATTTTATTTAAATTTTAAAAATTCTATTTAAAATTTTTTTAAGATTCTTTCTTGCTCAACTTCATCGGCAAAAAAACTTCAATTTCAGAAAAAATAATTACAGCAATTCATCAATAAATAATAAAAACAAAAATTTGGTGTCCCGGTCCCCCTTAATAGCATACCAGAAAATATTATTATTACTATTATTGTTATTATTATTTTTTCTTATTTACAAACTTAATAGTAAAAAAAAAATTATTAATAGTGAAATGCAATTTTGAGAATTCATTAATGGGAATAATTCATTTAAAAATAGTGACCTGCAGCGGACGAAGCTCGCTAACATTTTGTAATAGCTTACGATTGCAAGATACATCTACGATTGCATTTTGTAATAACTTACGAAGAAGTTTATTAGCAAGGAACAATTAAATTGCAGATAAAAAATGTATTTTATTTTATTTATTATTTATTTATTATTTTTTTCTAAATTTTGAAATATTTTATTTAGAACAGTTGCCCATGCGTGCGTCTGCTAAATGAACTAAATAATAAATAATAAAAATGAGCTCGAACAATTTATCTATACAACCAGCACTTTTTAACAACACTTTTAAATTTACTTTTTCCTTCTTCTTCTTTTTTTTTTTTTTTCTTTTATAACATTCGCTTTGCAAACGATTAAATGTAAAATTTCATTTTAGTTTGTTCATTAATTTTCCACTTACACTAGGCTGACCAGATCAAAGTACCTTTATAATAGAGAAGCATGAAAATTGCTACAATTATCAAATTATGGATGCATTTTTTTCATTCCTGATAAATAAGGTCTAAAAATAAAGTGTTACTGATTAATAATTTACTTTCTACAATTTCTTAAAACTTAGAAAATTGCCTTCAAAAAAAAAAAAAAAAAAAAAAAAAAAAAGGGCGTACCCATTTGTCCCCAGAAAATGGGGACGTTTGGTCAGCATAACTTACACCCACTAAAGCCTTTGTTATAACACACATAGGTGCAAACAAGGAAAATAAAAAATGTTTCTATTTCACATACTTCCTTACAACAGCAACAACAACAATAATAATAATAATAATAATGCCACGTCAAGGCTATATATTCTCACATTTAATAAGTAACGAAATTTCAACAATCTCTTCATAAAAGTAAAAAGTGTTCGAGGAAATGTAACCTCGAATTTTATTTCTTAAACATAGATTTTAGACATAGAGCGTACATTTTAAAGTTGGGGGGGGGGGGAGGGAAGAAAAGAGATTTCAATAATCACAAAATAATTTTTATACGGCGTTCATGTTAAAAAATCAAATATTCAAAGAGGGAAAATGTACCCTGTACTGTAATAAGCTAATGTACGAAATTTTAGTAGTGTATCATAAATATCTTGGGAGTTTAATAAAACAAAAAATCTTATTTTAAAAAAGTCTTTATTTCTCGTTAATGGCCGCCAAATTCCATGTTATTCTATGTCTTTTTCACGCATCATAATTTCAAAATGAATTATTACAAATTTAAAACTGAATTTTTGAAAAACCAAGAACAAATTGAACGGTTGTGAATTTTTTGATTGCGAAAACGAAATAATAATAATAATAATACATTAGGTAATGGGTCATTTTCAGGACAAATTTGCCCACAGAATAACATGAGGTTTGGCTGCAGCTGACGGAGAAATTGTAAAAGGTAGTATCTTAAACCTTAAGCTACATTTAATGCCTCGATATATAAGTTTTCGGATGGGGAAAAACCATACCAGTAGATTTTATTTCAGGGAGGTTATTCACAAATTACAAGTGAACACGATAATAACATAAATCGCATTCACATTTGAATCTGCGACTAATTCTTCGACAGGTTTCATTAAACATACCTTTAAGGCTTCTGAAATTTTGTAATCATTTAATTGGAGTATGGGGAACTTTTACTTTACTGGACAATATTTTGTATGGGAGACTGGATAAAAATTTTAATTTAATTTATTTATTTATTTTTTATTATTATTATTATTTTTTTTTATCCATTTTTTGAAAAAATAAAATAAAAATAGAGTTAGATCATTCAAAATTGGTACATAGAGATTTTTGATACCTACAAATCGATTGCGAATATTTTCGAATTTGTAAAAGTTTTAGGAAAGCCGAGAAGAGGGGTCGAAGGGGTAAAACAATAGAAATAGAGTTAGACCGTTCAAAATAGTCACATGTAGGTTTTTGGGACCTACAAATCAAATGCAGATATTTTCAAAAAAGAAAAGTTATTAGGGTAGGGAGTTAGCGAAGGGGCAAAAACATAGAAATGAGAGTTAGAGCTTTGAAAATTAGTATTATCAGGTTTTAACACCCGATTAAACGATTGCGGATATTTTCGAGAGTGTAGAATGGGGCCGGAAGGGGGGGGGCGGGCGCAGAGGCAAAAATAAAGAAATTCAGATAGAACGTTGAAATTAGTATTGTTAGGTTTAAAAACTCGAGGAAATGATTGCGAATGTTTTTGAAATTGTAAAATAATTAGGAGGTGCGGGAACGGTGGGCGAAGGAACACGCGCACCGTACGCGCGTGTATACGCTGCCGCAGGCAGTGGGGGCCCGGACCGATTATTCCACCGATGAGAGATTTTTTTTAATGTTATATTTATGTTTTTCTCGTACGATAATATAGTGATTCATTAAGAATGTCGAACATAAATGCGCGCGCGCAGCGCACAATGGCTTGCGCTGCCGAAGGCAGCATGGACCCGGAGCGACATTTTTCCCGATCAATTTCTCTCTTTCTCTCTCTCTCTCTCTTTTAACATAATAAAAAAATAATACAATTTTGAGAATTCATTAATTATAGTGATTCATTTAAAAATAGTGAACAACGAAGCGGGCGTAGCCTGCTAGTTTTTATTATATATCTGAAGATCAACATTTAAGAAATTAAAGTTATTTTCAAACATTCTCGAACACCGTTTATATAGCGAAATGAAATTATAACATCGCTACTGCGTAATTTGGTCTTCCATAAATTCAACATCATGCGGGCTAAAATAAAAATCCATCCAATTTGTGATAGATTAAGACATACCACTATTGCCATTTGCCAGAGTTAAATAAAGAAGAATAAAAAAAAAAAAAACTATTAACTTTTTTTCTATTTTTTATACAAGATAAAAGAATAATCTAGCCATATGGTTCGTAAGTTTTTCAAGGAAGATTGGTAGCACGTCTGGCGTCATTCTATAATGTGAGAAACTTATATGAAGCAAGTTTACGCGACAATTGATGTAATTTCGCAGAATATGTGTTTTGTTTCACGAAAAAAAAAAAAGTTTCTTTTGAGTGTCTTATTGCTTTAGTATCTCCTCCCCCTCCCCTCACTCTCTTTAACTTAATATCTTTAAAATTTTTTACATTCTAAGTTTCACTTTTGATTAGAACTTCTTTTTTTATCTTGTTATGGAAATATAAAAACTTCATTTTCTATGTCATGAATGAGTTTTTATAGTGGTACTGTGAGGCGCCCTTCAAGGATTTTTCTGCACTCTTTTATTTATTTATTTATTTACTTTCTCTTTAACTAATCAGCTGTTTGTCTTGTAAAAAGTTAACTTTTTTCTGACGCGAAAAAAATTGGGGTTTATGGTTTCTTGTTTATTTTCTAACATTTATCTGTAATTCTCTCCCTCTTTCCCTTCCCCTTTCATAAGAAACAGTTGCAGAAGCAATCACAGAAAAAGTTGATGCGAATAATTAATTGTTCCAGGCCTTAAACAAAGACTTAATTTAAGGATTTTACTTTTCAAGTACAGAAATTACAGTGTTGTATTACAAATATTGGACTTACTTTTTTCTTATTATTATTTCAGTATTAACATCTGATACTGCATATTTGCTTTGTTGTTTTGAATTAATTAATTGAAATATACAAAATATGATTTCTACTACCTCTGTACTGTTTTGAATAGTTCTTAAAATTGCCTATACCTCACAATCTTCATAAAAAGAATCGCCTAAATTTCCCAGCAAATATAATTCAGGTCTGAACCGCCTCGCTTGAGATTCTGGCGTCATAACTACAAAAATGTATCTTTATGATAAGAATAGCCACGGCGAACACAATTCCGGTGTAAAACCCTCAACTTGAAACTTTGATGTCTTGGTTACAATTACAACAATATATTGAAATAAAAAATATCTCATCTATGGTATGAAACAAATAAAATAATTTTTAAAAATGAAAAAATCATCATTTTTCATTTCCTTTTTTCTCCCTTTCTTTCTTTCTTTCTTTTTTTTTTTTTTTTTTTTTTTTTTTTTGCAAAACTTATATTACAGAAGCAATATAGATGGTTGCTGGAGCTATCACGGTATTTTATTTATTTATATTTTACCTTTACGCATAAGTAGAAAAACAGCTCTAAAATTCATAGCAAAAAGTATTGCAGTACCCTATTAAAAAATTACACTGAAAAAAAACTCTGTGCTTGATGTCTAGAAACTAAATTGTGGCTCTAGTAAATATAGTTTCATGTCATCTTTATAAATTCTAGTTCCCTTTGCTAGCTAGTTCTAAGAACCCCTATTAAAATTCTAAAGCGTTTTCTTGTATTATCGTAGTCAAACTTATTTAAAAATCTCTGCAAATAAATTCGAACTCAACAAGCGAATATCAGTAATATAATCTTGGTTTATGATAATTCTAGAAAAATCATGCGAGAATATCTCGCACTACAAAGGATTCATATTCATAATATTGTTTCACCATCTAGAAGAGTATAAACGAGAAAATCTCGATCACTTCGTCGATTCAGATTATCTTTTTACCTTATACGCATGAATCTGAAATCTATATTTCTAGTTTGCGGCTACAGAAAAATGACTACTTACTTATTCTAGATGAATGCGTATATACAGATATGAATGTTCCCAGTGTTTAAAAAAAAAAAAAAAAAAAAAAAAAAAAAAAAAAACAGCGTTTTTTAAAAAAAATTATTGGTTGACATATCAATTTAATGCGAATTCATGACACCTTTTGAGTAAAATAATCTAGAGCCTGATTAACACCGGAGCACGTAGGGCACATTCCTCGGACCGAGAAAAGTAGGGTGCTGTAACACAAGTCCTGAAAGAGCCATTTTGACTTTCTTGATCCTAAAAATGGCAAGAAATGGTATCATGAAATGCAAAATTCTGCAAAAATTCTATTTCTATATAATTTTATTCTTATATACTTTTGCTGACCGGAGCATAGTGCGAGGGTGGTAGGAAAGGGGGGGGGGGAGGTGCAATAAAATACGTGTGCTCCAGGCCTCATCTGAAATTAATCAGGCCTCGAAATTAACTGAATGGCTGAATTGAAAAAGTTTGCATGAATATACGCAGTTTGACTTAAAATGACTGAAACCAAACTGCTAACTTTGTCGCAATATTATTAGACGGACAAAAAAGACCATATGATTTTCAAATATCTGATTTAGAATTCTGCTAAATTTCACAAGTACTTAAAAAAAAAAAAAAAAAAAACTTTTAAAGGCTCTTTAGAAAGAAAATAATTTGGATATAAGAACAGCTGTCACACTCACTTTATGCCTTTCTTATTTGCTTTCAATATTTTTTCTGTGTACTCATCTTTTAACACAAACGGCAAAAAAAGCACGATTTTTAACGCATAATATTTAGTGGTTTTGTAAAGTGGCAGAAATTTTCATTGCACCTGCACTGCGTGTCAGCTGCATGCAACACTCTTCGTGATCCAGGGGAAGTATGGAATACCAGAAGCGTATCGTTTTACAGTACTGGTGTCACAATGTACACTCTGTTTTCCTTCCATGAAAAGGTAACTAATTAGCTGTGCCAGACTGTGTACTTTTTTATTTTTATTTTTTCTACAGTCACGGAAAAGAGGGGATAACCGAGCTGTTAGTTCCGGTATTCCAGTAGGAAATTTTTCGACTCAATCCGGGTCACCTGCATCTGGTAAACATATATGGAACTAATTCTTTTTTTTATGATTTTTCAGAATGCAGTTTTGTAAATAATATGGTTAAATAAACGAGAAGTAATTCCGTTTTCACACGATACAATGTAATATTAAATTAAGAAAGAGTTTATGGTATTTTTTAGTATGTAATTAACAATTTTATTTACAAAAAAGTTGGAGAAATTTATTGGAGCACGCTATACACTAAAATTAAAACATCATCGTTTCAGAGAAAGCTTATTGTACGAATATATATAAAACAATACAAATTTATTCTTAGCATTTTTATTCCACCGTATTAAATTTATAAGATTTTTAATAATTCTTATTCGAATAATAACCAATAAATTATTGGCAAACAATCTCTCTCTCTCTTTGTGGGAGGGAAGGGGGGGGGGAGCCACGATAGCCTGTTTCGTAGAGCGACGAACTCGTAATTGGACGATTGTGGGTACGTCGTTCGAGCCGGCCGAAGACCGTCGTGTACGTTAATGTGTCTAGTGCACGTAAAATCCGGCGCGGCCGCAATGTCTCTATGTTTCCGAATACCTATAGGGGTCAGTGGCGGATCGAGAACTTGACTTTTTTTTTTTTTTGGGGGGGGGGGCTAAGATTTTTCAAAGTGTTATTCTAGACCAATAAAAAATTTACAATTGCAATATTCAATTGTGAATGTCAGTGGTTTTTTTTTGGGGGGGGGAGGGGGGCTTCAGCCCCCTAGACCCCCCCCCTTAAATCAGCCACTGATAGGGGTCATTGAAGCGGGGGAGCCATACTATATTTTGAACTTTTCAGGAATGTCACCTATTTTATGAAATTAGATTATTTTTCACTGCTACTAATTTACTCTTAAATTTCGCTCTGATTTTTTTTCCCTATCTAATTTATTACTAAATTTCATTCAAATTATTTTTTCACTATCAATTTATCAATACGTTTCGCTCTGATTATTTTTTTTTCTATCAAATTTACACCTAAATATACTTCGAATAAAATGGTGCATGCAATTTTTCAAATAATTTTGAGCATTTTCAAAAATTGTAAAAAAAAATAGCGTTGTTTAACCACCCGAAAATTGTGATTTTTTGTCTGAATGACATAGTCCCCTTAACTACTCTGTAATAGTCATTCTTATAATCAAAATGTAGAAAATCTAAACTCACAATTTCATTCAACTATTAAGTACTTTTATTTGATTTTAAATCCTTCGTACAAGTAGCATCTTCAAATTACCATCCAGATTGACTTTCTTTTCAAAGCTGATTATTTTCAATTAGCGACGTTTCAAAACAAGTATACTTCATTCCGGCGCCGTCTCATCCTTCAGATCTTTTTCCTAGATTCGGATCCCTCAGGATTCAACAAGAATTACCCTATTGGATTAGCCGCATGTCGCCCGACAACCCTTTCGCAAGTGGACGGTACACACAAAAGGCGCATAGTTTGCATGACGTTGATACTGCCCAGATCTAACCTCTCCAGCATGAATGGGTGCACGCGAAGAATAAATAATTAAAAAATGAAAATGCAGCAATTAACAAGTCTCTACTCTACAGCGATTCTGAAAGAAAAATGTCATTTAATTGCCCATTAATGAAATTTCGCTAAATTATTTGCTTATATAGAATTTCATACTATGAAGGATGTTATATTATGTAACAATTTAAAGCTATTTTTGCTTCTGCTCATTTATTTTTCTTTTCTCTCTCTCTCTGTCTCTCTCTCTTTTTTTCTTCTTTTCATAAAAATACGAGAGTAAATAGTTTTTTTTTTTTTCTTTTCCTGAGGGTTGTTTTCCGTTCACAGGTTGTTATATATTTTGGAAAATTTAAAGGAAAAATATTCATTACTTATTATAATTACGTAAGAAAAATAATTACTGTTAAAAAAAAAAAAAAAAAAAAAAAAAAAAAAAATCGTTGCCTCTGCTTACTCATTTTTCTTTTCTCTCTTTCTCTTCTCTTTTTTTCTTCTTCTTTTCATAAAAATACGAGAGTAAATAATTTGTCTAAATCTTTTCCTGAGGGTTATTTTCCGTTCACAGATTGTTATATATTTTGGAAAATTTAAGGGAAAAATATTCATTACTTATTATAATTACGTAAGAAAAATAATTACTGTAAAAAAAAAAAAAAAAAAAAAAAAATCGTTGCCTCTGCTTACTCATTTTTCTTTTCTCTCTTTCTCTTCTCTTTTTTTCTTCTTCTTTTCATAAAAATACCAGAGTAAATAATTTGTCTAAATCTTTTCCTGAGGGTTATTTTCCGTTCACAGATTGTTATATATTTTGGAAAATTTAAGGGAAAAATATTCATTACTTATTATAATTACGTAAGAAAAATAATTACTGTAAAAAAAAAAAAAAAAAAAAAAAAAAATCGTTACCTCTGCTTACTCATTTTTCTTTTCTCTCTCTCTCTTCTCTTTTTTTCTTCTTCTTTTCATAAAAATACGAGAGTAAATAATTTGTCTAAATCTTTTCCTGAGGGTTATTTTCCGTTCACAGATTGTTATATATTTTGGAAAATTTAAGGGAAAAATATTCATTACTTATTATAATTACGTAAGAAAAATAATTACTGTTAAAAAGAGAAAAAAAAAAAAAAAAACCTAGCCTCTGCTTACTTATTTTTCTTCTCTCTCTCTCTCTTTCTCTCTCTCTTTTTTTTTCTTCTTTTCATAAAAGTACGAGAGTAAATAGTTTTTCTAAATCTTTTCCTGAGGGTTATTTTCCGTGCACAGGTTGTTATATATTTTGGAAAATTTAAAGGAAAAATATTCATTACTTATTATAATTACGTAAGAAAAATAATTACTGTTAAAAAAAGAAAGAAAGAAAAAAACTTTTCAATGTGGTTTTTAAAATTAATTATTTCAAATTTTAGAATTATATTTTTTTTATTCTTTATAAATAGCGCATATTTTTTTAAAAATTTGTATAATCTCTTTGTTATAAAAATAAATAAATAAATAAAAATAAAAGAAGAAAAATATGTACACGTAATACGGGAAAGAGTTTCATAATTTATGAATATCGTCAGCTTAGCTGTTCACAGTTTCCCGTAGTTTTCTCCCAAAGCTATCATAAATATGGGCTAGGAACCCCTAGAAAGACCCTCCCGGAGAGCACTACCCCCTTAGGCTTAGGACACTAGTGCAGTCAATCGGCCTTAATCGTAACACCGTGGCACATCTCCGTTTAGTATGACGACGGAGTAATATGTACTTTCCTTGTGAAAAAAAAATGGCCTGGATTAGACGTCTGCACGGGCAGTGGCGGATTTAAGGGGGGGGGGGGCTAGGGGGCTGAAGCCCCCCCCCCAAAAAAAAACACTGACATTCATAATTGAATACTGCAATTGTAAATTTTTTATTGGTCTAGAATGACACTTTGAAAAATCTTAGCCCCCCCCAAAAGTCAAGTTCTGGATCCGCCACTGTGCACGGGCCGAACTTTTGAGGCCCGGCCCGGTATGAAGTCAAAATATTCGGCCCGGGCCGTTTATTTTTTAACCGTGTATGGCCCGGCCCGGACAAAAACCGATAAAATCAGGCCCAACCCGGCCCGGCCCGATTCAAAAATTTGTAAAAAAAAAAAAAAATGCATGCCTTTCTATGAAAAAGATTTTTAGTATGTGTTTTGCAGAGGTTTTATATAACCAAACACTAGTACGTTCTTTAACAAAACTGCTGAACTTTTACAAGATAATCATATTTTAACAGAAATTCATTATTATAGACAAGGCACAAAGACAAACAGAAAGTCAAATCGAAAATATTAGCATTCATCAAACATTACAGGAAGGTATTTAAAATGTTAATACTACTAAAAATGCACTTTCCTCTTATATACCTCAATGTATCCGAATCTTTCATGCAATCCGGTAAACATAACTTTAATGTTAATCCAACCATATTGAATAGAAAAGTTGTTTTTGACCATGATAAGAATGATGCTACTTTCATCCACTGGAGAAAAGAAAAAGGAGCCTAATAGAAAAAGTTACAACGTAAGGATTTTTATAGCTTTCATACTACCTAAACTCAACATATCGTTGGAAACAAAACCTTATACACAGTAACGTATCTAATTTATTTTGTTATGTACATGTACATGTACGCAAACAGGTAGTGACATGCATACTATTTTGAATAGGAAACCATCTAATATTACTTTAAACAAAATATATGAATTTCGAAGCATGCTAAAAATATTTGCGAAAAATCAGATTTCGAACAGACAGACTGATAGACAATTAAATTAAAGTTACAGACATTTTTTAACAAAATAGAACTTCATGTGACATACCAGCCTGTAAAATTATGTAAAATAAATGACTGAAAAAATATTTTTATCATTTTCCTTTTTCGTTGATTACGAGGAAACCAGAAAAAAATCCGGCCCGACACGGCCCGGAGAAAATTTCATTCAGGTCCGGCCCGGCCCGAGTATACACAAAAAAATCTGAGCCCGAGCCCGGCCTGGCCCGAACCTGAAAATATTTTTAAGCCCGAGCCCGGCCCGGCCCGAGAACTAATATAAAAATTCGGCCAGAACCCCGGCCCAAGGGCCGGGCCGGGGTCGGGCCGTAAGCCCGGCCCGTGCAGACCTCTAGCCTGGATAATATAAAGTACCTTGAAATGCTGTGTTTTAATTAAGAAAATTAAGATTCAGTTTTAACCACAAGAGCTGATATGTTTCACTGAAGGATTTTAACATAAATATTTTTTCAGTATGATGGTCTGTTATTTTAAAACAAAATTTAAAATGAATATTATATATATATATATATATATATATATATATATATATATATACATATATTATTATTAGTTAGTTAGTTAGTTGTAGGGGGACTAAGGCACCCGTTGAAAAATGATCATTTCATTTTATTTATTTCTCACTTCAAATAATTCATTTGCTAGCAAGCCTGTGCGAAACTTTCGCACTTTATTTATCTCTTAGTTACCTTTAAAATTATTATTATTATTTCATCGTCATTTTTTAGATCATCACGACGTCACATAGACGCAGATTTAATAATATATATATATATATTTTTTTTTTTTTTCTCCCTCGTGAAAGCATATTTCATTTTACGCTGAATGAAAAAAAAAAATTGGCAACAATTAAAAATTTAAATGTCTACTTTAAAGCTATGTCTATTTTGATATTTTAATGATTTTAATTAATTTTGAAAAATCTAATAAAAAATTCTTTACAAATAAGATATTAAATGAAAGAGACGATTTTTCTGAATCCATCGGATTAACCAGCTTATCGATCGAACAATTAGATTTTTTTAAATTAACTAAAGTATGAAAATTAGGTGGTAACTTGCGTTCACACACAGACTGAGTCCAAGAAAATGTCTTAGCCTTTTTAAGCGTGACAAAGTCAGTCAGTGATAAGCGTAGCTATACATGCTGATTATTAATTTTTTCAATAATAAAATATATATGTGATTTTCCACGTCATAATTTCCTTAAAAGAAAGTCTTCAAATATTCTCTTAGGAATGATCAAATAACTGGAATTTTATATTTACGTGTGATTGAGTGGTGAAAAATACTCCTGAATTCTTCATCTTTTCTCTTTTGCATGTAGAAATTTTCCCCCCAGAATAGTTGAGATTCAACACCAAACGCACCCTTTCCATCCCAGGAAAAGTCATTCTCAATGGTTCACTTAAATTGGTTGACCGTTGAAGCCACCCATATGTCCCCAATTTTTAGAGTCGTATTTCTCGAACGAAAATGGAACATATCCTAATGTTTCTTTTTATATTTCCCGTTTAGGCACGTAGCCTAGTATGTGAAAACAGTTACTACTCTTTTCGAATTATTTATTATTCCTTTTTTTCCCATGAGTGATTATAAGTAAAATAAGTGTTCTGAAGAATACATTCTATCTTCAGTATTCAATTGCAGAAAATCTAAAATATTTTTTTTCTCTTTACCCTAGTTAATCCTGCACAAATTTCAATTTAAATTATACCACTTCGTAAAATCTGCCTATTTATAAACAGAAAACTATTTTAAATGTTACTCAAGTTTTTTAAGTTTATCGTTTTTTGCAGTAATATAATTTAAAAAAAGAAAATACATCGGCAACAGTTTGTTTCTGACAGTTAAAACTGGAATTGTATAATTGAATTAGATAATAATTAATTATCTATATGAATAAAACTGCATTTTCTATAAAGCTTAGAATTTAGTCTCCCCCCCCCCTATCTATATTATATTTCTCTAACGTGGACCAGTTGAGATTAAATTGTGTCGAAAGGACACGGTAATGACAGAAAGTGTTATCTGATTGGTCAACCCAATCGGATTCATAAAATCATAAATTCGACTGTTAAAGATTTCGGCTACAAAAATTTAATTTAATACATGTGAAACGCATATTTTCTTAAAGAAATTGGAAAAATATTAAATTTTTGTGGTAAAAAATTTGTTTAAAATCCCGTATTTAGAAGTACTTTTAGAAGAATTTAAAGCCAGTTAAGTTTCACATTTCATCGTTAGCTATTTGTCAGAACGGTGGTAACGCCATCTATTCATCGAAATCAAAATCATCATATTAAGTACAATTTTAGTGTAAAAATAATTTAATTTAATTTTGAGAATTTTTAACTTTGCAACGGAAAAAAAATTATTTTCTAAAATTGAAATTATAAGGCAAATATCAAACATTTAAATCTCTTTTCTTTTATTGAGAAAAAAAAAAAAAAAAAAAAACTGAAATCTTCCAGTGAGTGATTTTGTTTATGACATTTTTCTGAAAACCATAGAGAAACGCTCGTTTTTATATAATTTCTATATTTCCTATAAGATTTTGTTATCACACAAGTGGAAACCTGCATGGTAAAATATTTTTACAGCGGATTAAGTCTTTTATTCTGCAACGTTCATCTTGTTGCTGTGAAAGTAGTTTTACAGGCAAAGTAAAGAAAACGAGGCGGTTTACTCACTTTCAGTGAGGTCACATTGGCGACCAAATTTGGGCGAAGAATAATAGTTTGGGGTTCCCGAAGTTTTGAAGCTCTCTGACACATAGCAACGGAAATTCTTTTATTTAAAGTCCTCTTAGTTTGTCCTTTAAATAAAAGAATACAAGAACATATACGAAATATCAAAGAAGGAAATAGTTCTACTCTAATCGACTTCATTTATGCCAACGCAAACGCTAACCCTATATGGGATAAAGCCAAAATTATTACAGCACCATCTACTATCCATGAACTTTACATTTCCGAAGCTATTAATGCAAGAATTAAATGCAAGAATACAATAAATTCCAAAGAGGCTGCAATTTTGCCAATAATTTGGCTCAATATTATAAAATAGCTAATAGTTTATTTCTGCTAATTCATGATGGTTTTTCTCCTACAATAGCCTCGGGTGATATTTCAATAGTTCCAGCTTCTCTTATTTTCCTTAGCTCCTTGATCCAACCTTTACCGGACTTCAAATTGACTTTGCTGCTATTCACATTATTAAAAGACTGACTGTGAAAAGAAAAAAATATTTAAAAACTGCTCATTGGAAACGAGTAATAAAAATCCCTGATGATTCTTTACTATTAAAGCGAAAAGCTTCGGATAAAAATTTTTTGACTTCTTTTCAATAAAATTTAATTTTACGTGTGTTTAAAATGTTTTTAATATAATTAACAGATGACACGTGTTCAGTTTAACTCTTTTTTTAGAGATAATTTATATTAACACTATCTATCAAAAAAATATGTTTTTATGCTTATGGCGTACTGTATTTGTATGCTTTGTAAAGTACACATGGAATCAGTTTAATTCCAAATTTTCTTCAATTCTTTTTTAGAAGCAATAATAAAGTAATGTATTCACAATAACATTTTCTTATTTGTTTCATCATCATTTTATTACAATTCTCCAAATAGGATTTTTCTGATACTTACCAACCAATAGATTTATTAATATTACTATTATTATTATTTAAAAATAAAATCGACTTTTTATATCTTACAGTTTAAAACAGTGTGAACTTATATGTATACTTTAGTCCTTTTGGCCATCAGAAAATTTTCACGGAATTTTTTTATATACTTCTGTAATTAAATTAAATAAAAATTTCTATTTAGAACTTTCCGGTGTCCAGAAAGGGCTAAAAATAGCAATTATGCTTATAATGCCAATAAACTGCATTTGATTGTTTATTGGTTACTACATACAGACCCTTTTTAAAAAAGAATATAACCATCAGATTAATAAATACATGTTGAATCATGAGGAATTTTTTCCCGTAAAATTATGGAGAGGAGATGCTTGGTAAGGAATTTAGTTTTTATGGTAATTTAAATGCGTTCCGAGAAGATCAATTAATTAATTAGTTAATTTGAGGAATTACAGTTCAGAAATAATTTAAAATGTTTTACAAAAAACAAACAAAATTGCATTCTTCCATCTTTACAAAAATATGACATATTTTAATAACTGAAATTGATAAAAGTGTTAATCCCAATGATTATTTATTTCATTTTCTGTTCCCATACGTTTCACCAAACTTAAAAAAAAAAAAAAAAAAAAAAGATGGGGTAAGTGGTGGAGAACCCAAATGTGCTTTAATTTGGACAAAATTAAAAGAAAACTAGTATGTTGTGGCCACCACATGACTTTCTTCTATATTTTCCTATACAAATTCACTCGGTAAAAATAATTTATTAAAATTATTATTTAAAAGAATTATCTTCCATGATAATGCAGACGATTTCCATATTATAGCAGTAGTATAACACTAAATATATATATAAAAAAAGGTCCATTTTATTCTCAATATTAAAAAAAAAAAATTACTATTTTTTTTTTCTAAGTTTTTTTTCGTTAAAAGTAAAAAAAAATCGATAATTTTGTTTTAAATTATCACAGATCTATAGTTCAACCATTCGTTTTAAAGGTATTGACGAGACCTTTCGAATGATGCCCATCTTGAAAATTTACTCCCCCAGAGGGTTACTTTCCCCCCAGGGGGGAAGCGATGCCCCCACATGCACAACATTTTTTTCCTAGTTAACTACTACTATTATAAATAATTCATATCAATTTTACAATCACACGATTAAAATAACTCTCATTATGTACATTTATACGAAATTTTGTCCTATACTGCCATGTTAAAAATTTAGAAAAAATGCGATTACAGCGCCACCTGCTGAGCGAATGATCCCCAAATCTAATCAGCACCAGTTCATGTCAGGGTCCAACTAAATACCAAGTTTGGTTAAATTTCGTTCATTGGTTCGTGAGATACAGCATCCACAAAATTCATGATACACACACACACACACTTTCTAAAAACTATCAAATCATGTTCAGGACATCCCAAAATGTGTAAATCCACCGAAAACCGAATTTCGAAAATTTTGACGAATCCAATATTTTCTCTATATTACATATAGAAGAAAGTAAAAATCCTTAAAATATGCTGCTAAAGGACTATAAGAAAGCCCAATTCATCATATTTTAATGCACTTTTTTTTTTTTTTTAAACAAATCAATGTTTGACAATTTCACAGACGTTAGTCAATTTTTTTTAAATAACTTATAAAAGAGCAGGACCTTATTCATGTCATATAAAATGGCTATAGCCATTGTTGGTGCTTATTAATGGCAGTAGCAAACAATAAAATCCGTTCCACTATCAAAATAGAAAGTAAATTCAAGACTTCGCTACTGTATAACCATTGATAAGGCGCGTGAACATTACCCTAAATCACCTTAAAAACGCCATGCGTCAAATTCACTCACATTGCCGTGATGGTAAACCAGTAATATAAATTTTGCTCTTATCGACTCAATACCATGGCGCCATTTTCTTTCGTGTTCTAAAATGTCTTTAGAACAAAAAGTAGTCTCTAGAACTTAAAAATGAAATAATAACTTTCAAAGAGAGACTGTTGTGTGTTTAAGAAAGCATAGCTATATGCTGGCATCTGGTTATTGTCTTTGGTCTTTCTCAAGAAGGAAAATGGAAAAGTTCTTAGGAGCTAAACGAGTAAGACCAGATACTTTAAGATTCAGATTTCCTTGCTCTAGCTACTTTAGTTTATAATGAAATACTTTTTATCTATGTTTGTAGTTTTGAAAAATAAAGAGTAAAATTTGAAAAAAGTTTTCACGTTCATGTAAGATTTTTTTTTTTTTTTACTTTCTCCCCTTCTTTTTTTTTTTTTTTTTTTTTTAGTAATGCAAAAAGTGACATTTTTATTATGAAATAAGATTCTTATGTCACATTTATAATATATATATGTATATATATATATATATATATATATATATATAGAACAAGAACGTAAAATCATGCGGTTCGTATGGATTATGAATACTTTCCAACTGTACGTAACTCGTTGAACCATTTAACATTCAACTACGCCAATTAAATTACTTTGCTATGTCATCACACAATGAACTGACACAAGATCCGAAAGACATACAGATAGACTACTTGAAATCATAAACACTCTTAAACATTGATGGAAAAATGTTAATATAAATGGAAATGCAGTTCCAACAATTTCCAATTATAGCTATTACTATATCTAAATATTCTAGTGTGACCATGTATCTTACCGGTAAACCTACTAAATTGCTATAAAAAGCATTTTCCTTTTTTCTGTGCATATGAATAATAAATGTCAGTTTCATAATGACTTGTGCAATTTAAAGGTATTAAAATATAGTTTATAGAAACACCTCTCATAGAACGTAATGCTTTAAAATTATTCGAGTGTCCCTTTACACAAACCAGTGCAGATATCTACTCCATATTTAATGGAGAACATCTCATAGTGAACTTGAATAATATATATCAGTTTCAAGGAATTCCATGAATATTTCTAAGGGAGTTAGAGCGTGGACAGACAGGCAGACAAATTGAAGTCTTAAACACTTTTCAAATTTGTTGGAAAATATTAAAATGGAAAAATTGTCACATATAGAGCAAGAGCCCACGACGGCCAGACCTTCGTTATTTAATAAAAGCTGAAAATTCTTCTGTGCGTGTCCCCTATACAGGTAAGAACGACCAGGGACTATAGAGTTTGGGTAGTGGTTACTTGGGCAGGTAACAGGTAGTAAAGGTGTATAAAATAGTACCTTAAATTCGTTAAAGTATAAAGCTCAATTTTTTTATATTTTATTAGGGATAACTTTAGAAATCTCGTCATCCATTGCCGGACACTTATGACAGTTGCTACCCCCTGCCAGACACCCCTAAATTTTAATAAATTATAATTATACTTTCGTTACAGTATAAAAGCTAAATTTTATATATGTTACTTGGGAACCTATAAAAAAATGTTACCTCAATAGCCGGACAGTTTTAATGGTTTTTACACCTTGCCAGACACATCGAAAGTCCGCTGTACGTGCGAGCGCGAGCACTTAGTCGATTGGGATCTTCAAAGATATCCAATAAAAAAATTATTTTATTACGTTCATAGTCAGGTTATATAAAGTAAAAAATGTAATTTTATTATTATAATATACAAAAAAAAGCATTATTACATGTAAAAAAAATATTTATTCGTTGTCGTCGATATTTTCATTTTCTTCGTCACTACTCGCCCAGTCGATGTCATGATCGTCTTCAATATCGCCTTTTTCGTCAGTTTCTGAAAAAAAAAAATAAACAAGATTATACAATTATGAATAATTAAAAAATTATGTACAATAATTTGTCATAATAATTACATACCTGATTGAGTTTTAAGCGAATCACTAACATAACTTGGTAGTTGATCTCCTGAAAATCATTTGAATTGGTATTTGTCATTTTTCAATACCCAGCCGTTATTTTCTGGTTGATATGTAGTTGGATTTTTCAGATGAGCATTATTCCAAATGGTACATATATAATTTGTTCGCAGAAATTGTTGCAATAGCTCGCTTTTGCAAGGTGGTAGATTGCTAGCGTCAAAATTTCGCAACTTTTTCCGGTCAAAAGCTTCGTTTACATCGGAGACTGTATACGAGTCGATGAATAATTGCAGTCTAGCGTCATCAACACCAATAACATTAGGGACATTGTAAACATTGCATATAAATCTCTGAATAATATCAAAGATGTTTCGTTGAAAATCTAAATTTTCAATTAATTCGCTGTTGCCGAAGTTCTTAAAAGCTTCCTGGTACTCGGGATTTTTTTTTAATTTCTTGTATGGTATTGATTTTTCTTTTCTGAAAAATGCAGGGTTAAAATCACAACCTGTGATGGCATGAAATCCAGGTAAACTCTGACAAATTAACTGTCCCAACTCTGCATGTATTTTAGTTAGGTCCACATATCTTAAGTTATTGCCAGTACTCGTAAGCATCCGAACAACGGAATCAGTTTTAAGATGATGCATGTTACCAAGCATTATAGCCGCAATATCAGTATCAGCACTTCTTATTACTATTTCTGCTGGATAGTTGATGTTACATGCATGGTATACTATTTTCGTATGTGCTTCCTCGTGTGATGGGCATGACAACTCTTCATCAACCCTTGAGATAACTTTGTTGGAATTATCAACAGTGAAAGAATGACATTTTCTGAAATTGATGTTTATCGTTTTGTTGCCAATAAATGGCACCACTTCATCAGTAGCCCAATGTGAAATAAAAAAATTAACCAGAGCCTCTTTAAAATTTAAATTTTTTAACTCTTTCGCGAAATCACTTGATCGAATTTGTTCAGGCCCAGTTATAAAGTACTCCAATTGCGCGGATTCTAGCCGTTGGGAATGCTCGTAATCTTTGATCGATGGAGTAAAGTATTGATCAAAGATCACATCAATTCTCGATGCTTGAAATTGAGTAACCATTTGCAACAATTTTTTTGAAATATTTCCAAATGTTTTCGGAACATTCTTCATTGTATGCAACAGGAAGAAACCGTCAATTATCATAATATCTATATGATGTGGTTGCTCATGCTGGACCTCTTTCTCTAGACATTTCATCAGAGCAGATTTATCTGTCTTACAAATAGCGCCATCCAAATGGCACATGGACAATGGCACTGAGGTAATTGGGTAAGACAAAATCTTTGAAATGTCTACCTTAAAATCCATTGAGATACCCAGCATGCGTCCAAATAAATCTCTTTGGATTTTAATTTCTTGAATTTGACCACCTACTTGAACTTTTGTCTTCTTCTTATAATCGATAGAAAAATTGTCAAGGGAATTTTTTGTAATAGCTTTTTCAAATCTGGTAATATCTGAAAAACATTCGGAAACAAATGTTTTACGAAGATTATCTCCATTTTTTTCAATATTTAGTAGGAATGCCTCTACTGATAGCGATGCGGATTTTCCAGATGAAATATTTAATAGTTGGTCTTTCGGTACTTCTGAACTGAAGTGATTAATAAATCGATCAAAAGTAGCGATAAATTGTCTCAATTGTTTGGAATTCTTCTGGATATTATGAAGATTTAAGTCTGTTGAAACATCTTGATGAGTTCGCAGTCCTAGTTCTAGATAAACTTGACTTATTATTGAGGACCTAACATCATGATTACGAGCCCACCGTTGACGAGCCGAAATCGAATTGGTAAAGTGTATAACACCTGTGAGCCTTCTAGCAGCGTCTGCATTTATAGTTTGCTCTAACACCAGGTCAATTGGTTGTCTAGAAAATGGTTTGGTGGTCCGTTTGATACCAAAGCAACCTTGTTTAAATCCTTCGTATGAGTCAGGATGAGTTTCTGCAACTTTCTGCAAATTATCATAATATTTTACGGTCCACCGTGCATAATTTTGTCGGTTGCATATAAAAAATATATTTGTAGTCTTAGGCAATGTTGATATAAAAAGCTCAAAATCCCCCGTTCGAATGCTCCGTGACAAGTCCAAGTAATGATGTATAAGATTTATGTAAATTAAGTAAAATTGTGAAGTTTTACCATGCTCACCATTGAGACATTGTTGCTTGAAAATATTGTAATTATTCATCAATTCTTTCAGTTCATCATTTTCAATGTTGAAAGACGATATTTCGCAGTTTTGTAGTCTTTTCACTTCCTCTATCATATCATCTGTTAGTGTTGAGTTGTCATGTTGTAAAAATGATTCAAAATGTAGAACCTCCAATCAAAATGCTACCAAAGGATGCAATCTTTTGCAGCGGTTGAAGTGCTTTCCATCGAGAAACCCATTCACAGAACCACTTGCCAGCAAACTACTCTCAACCATAACATTTGTTAACCCACAGTCACTAATTACTTTACCGACTGCTTTAAAATAAGCCATCATAATGTGAAACGGTCCGAGGTGTATGAATAAATTATCAAATTTGGGTTTTTCCGTAGACTGTATTTGAAATGCTACTTTAGCTATAGCAAGATCGTAGGTTACCTGGATGGAACGTTGATGTAAATCTTCAACAATTTTTTTACTCTGTTCC
The DNA here is from genome assembly GCA_963930645.1 of Salticus scenicus. Classification (NCBI taxonomy): domain Eukaryota; kingdom Metazoa; phylum Arthropoda; class Arachnida; order Araneae; family Salticidae; genus Salticus; species Salticus scenicus. The sequence continues at coordinate 309,444,749 of OZ005653.1, forward strand.
ATACATTCTAGAACTATAGATGTACTAGTTGGTGATGCATTGATAGGGGTTAAATAAGAAATAAGTTGTTGTGAGACAGCATTATTACAAATCCGACTATTGAAACCAACCCACATAGGAACGTCAGGTAACTTCAAAACGTGACTGATCATCCATATATTGTCGATTTCGGTGTATAGCTGCGAGTTTGTAGGGCGTATAATTTCTGTATTATCAATTGTTGAATGTAGTTCACTTGTCATTTTCGGTTTTTTAGGATACGGAATCTCTTCTGTAGATATGGCTTCAAAAGTTCTTCTTCTTTTTACCGTTGTATGTGGTAAATTAATTTCATTATCTGTAATCGGTGCTTCAGACATGTTAAGTTCTTCGGGCATCTCAGATTCTTCGGTTATATTGGCCTCAATGTTCTGGTATATAATTCCTACGGTGTCATGTAGAGTATCCTTTCCGTTTGTAGTTTCCACAAAACGATCGAAATTATCATATGCCACACCAGTAAAAAGGTCAGGATTTCTTTTAATCGTTTCTGGGTATAAACTGGATTGTTCAAAAGAAGTATACGTTGTCTCAGTCTCTAGTTCCTCGATACCCTGATAGCTAATACAATGCCCATATCGATTAATAATATCGATAATTTTCCTACTGCTTGTTAAGCTCTTTAAAGTTATACCTAACATGATGTGCTTTGATGTTTTTACACGGCCATTATGGACAGCATAGATTACGTCTTGAGAATAAGAACGCACTTGACGAGCACATTTCAGGCTTTTTTTCCATTTGTTATTACATCCACCTAGAAGAGTAAAGTAAAAGTCCAGTAATTGCGGTGGTATCGAAACTTCTCCTGACATTAAATGCTCTGTTGTTAGATTTTTTATCGGTAACTTATTTTTTTCCATTTGTAGTATTAATTTTCTTAAAATTAATGCAGCTTTTTGTAAAGTATTTTCGGTTTGTAAGTTTTCAAATATTGTATCGTCTATTGTTTGTAAATATTTGGGTGCTATAATTTTTTTATTACAAATAGTAAAAAATTTAATATCTTTAGAAAATTTTTTCAAAATTTTTTCTTCGAGATGATGTGCAGTAAAAACAGAATTCACTTCAACAGAATTTTCTTCAAATATTCTTTCCAATACATCGGTGTACATTTCATGCAAATATACTAATAAATAACAGCGCCCTTTTTTAATTACGTCTTCCTCGATGATGCCACTTATTTCATTAAAAGCTAATTGTTGATATTCCCGATGAAAATGCCAATCACTTTTACTGGATGGTTTTTTAGAAGATGATATTTCATTATTGAAACTAATTCTACATTCTGTATGATATGATATTTTTGGACCAGAAATTTTTTTTAATTTATTCAATAATTCTGCATACTTCTCTTGACCTTCGATGTTGGGTAGTACGCTAGATTTAAATTGGTTGGTATCAGCTTTATGAAGTGGAAGCATTCGTGAACGTTTTTTTTAATGTTTCCTGTCACAAAACACACAAACAATTAGGTAGTCGATATTATTAGCTTCCTTCTCGGTTAGAGTATTTCCATCCTGAGTTAAATCATTATCTTCACTAAGATCTGGTTCAAAAACTTCAATATTTTCTTGAGAAGTTGTAGATTGAAGTCCTATTGATTCAGAAGTTAAACTTGATTGCATTGTTACTGAAGATTCTGTAGAGGATGACTGTAAATGAGATGGTTCTGTGGTCAACTTAGGTATCAACGACGAGGTTGTTGAGGTATTGTCTGTAGAAACACTGGCTGATTTTTGTTTTTCACTGTTTTTTGTTCAATTTTCAGGTTCAGAAGTTAAGTATTTTTTCATAAGTCCTGTAAATGCTTTATAACATCCCCGGTGATAACCATTTTCTGTATACTCATCAGGCAGAATAATGTCTTTATATTTAAGGTTATGTTTTTTTCTGATTTTCAAAAAAAATTGACATTTTTTTAAAGTTTCCTCCGAGAACAATATTATCTTACCATCACTTTTATTACACACAAAACAAATTAATGTGTCTCCCATGATAACACTTTTTACTAAAATTACACTTTTATTTCACCAAAAAACGACACAAATATCAATGGTAAAACGTGGTTGTAGCTACACATAATTCTTCAATACATCACTAAAAGACAGATGATGCGCAGTGAAAGATCGCAGTCGACTAAGCGCCCTATCTCACTCGCACCCGCTAGAACAGTCGTTACCTCGCGCTCGCACCTACAGCGGACTTTCGATGTGTCTGGCAAGGTGTAAAAACCATTAAAACTGTCCGGCTATTGAGGTAACATTTTTTTATAGGTTCCCAAGTAACATATATAAAATTTAGCTTTTATACTGTAACGAAAGTATAATTATAATTTATTAAAATTTAGGGGTGTCTGGCAGGGGGTAGCAACTGTCATAAGTGTCCGGCAATGGATGACGAGATTTCTAAAGTTATCCCTAATAAAATATAAAAAAAATTGAGCTTTATACTTTAACGAATTTAAGGTACTATTTTATACACCTTTACTACCTGTTACCTGCCCAAGTAACCACTACCCAAACTCTATAGTCCCTGGTCGTTCTTACCTGTATAGGGGACACGCACAGAAGAATTTTCAGCTTTTATTAAATAACGAAGGTCTGGCCGTCGTGGGCTCTTAGGCTATACCAGCTAAATTAAATCATCAAAATTAATATAGATATCATACATATCGACCAACCCATGGTGTGGGTTATGATATTTTGGCTTATTGCAATGTGTTACAACAGTTGTTTAAATGCAGAATTAGTCAAATAACCTGTTTAAAAAGTAGTATAGTACCTTGGTTAACTACCATATGTTTTACAGCAATCTCAAAAGAATTATACTATTTAATTCCCTGTTATTATCTTTATTAATTTTGTGACGCGGGTGGCATTTTTCTGACAAGACTATCATCTATATTTGTTAACATTTCTTTGAATTTTATAAACACTTAATTTTTTTTTTTTTTTCCAGAGTTAACACAAATTTAGTTAAGTAAAATACTTATACTATTATTACGTTCACTATGAATTTCTGCTAATAAAACTGGAAAAAAAAAATTGTTATTTTACGGGTATGACAAAAATTGTGAAGGATATGGCATCGTGCAATGTCTCCCCCCCCCCTTTTTTTTTAGACCTTTAAATAGTGAAAACTAAAATAAAGATTGATAATGCAGTGAATATTATTCAATGTATTATTTTTAATTTTTCAACTATTATGAACGGTTTAAAATATATGATATTGCACTATTTACAAAGGATGGGGGGCGTCTATTTCAATGATACAGATTAATTTTCACATATGTCGTCTTGTTCTGACCAATATTAATAATATATATTTATTTGCATGCAAGTTTTTTTTTTTTCTTTTTTTTTTTTTTTTTTTTAACCCAAATATTTTCAGCATTAGACGCCAATTTTCTACAACTGTGTTATCATAGCAAAGTTCTTTATTATTATTATTATTATTATTATTATTATTGATATTCTACATAGAATTAACTTTATTTTGATGTATAACAAGTGATTATGTAATAAATTTTAAAATCTCACCTCTATGTCTACTTTTATATAGGAGGCCTGATAGGGTAAGTGCACCAGTGATTGACACTTTTAGAGCAATCTCTGATGTTTTTAATGTTCTAGTCACCAGAAAATATTTTTAGAAATCTTGAGTTAATACATATGGCATGAAAGACATTCAGAACCATATATATGTTAAAATATATACAATTGATAACAATTATTATTTTTTTAAATCAATTTTTATTTGACACCTGTCGTGTTATGTAAAGTAGTTTAAGAGAGAACTACAAAACTATAGAACACTAATAGAACATTTACTTTACGATTCATACAAGACCGGAGAATACATTTAGAACAAACTCAGAAAACAAAACATCGAACCCACAGTAGTAGTTGTAGTCATTACATGAGTGATCGCAGTATTTGCGATAACGAGAGATTCAGTTAGTAAGTTGCAATCACACGACATCCCCCCAACCAAGTCTTTTAAAGTCTCTAGAGGTTAAGACGATCTGGTTTTCTAATCAGTCTTCCACTTCTTGTCATTTTGACTTCGGGTTCCACAACTGTCATTTTATCTGTACTTGTGGAGGTTTTCATGGGAGATTTTGGTGACGGAGAAGATTCTAACTGACTTTCAGCTGGAACTGTTTCTTCTTTATCATACACTGCATCAGGCAGCCACGGAATATCTTCTTTAAATTGTTGCTGATCGTAATCAAGAACGAGATGCCGACGATTTCGTCTGACGACATCTTTTCGAGGTGTTTCTATGATGTATGATCTTGGAGCACCTGCCTTTGATTTTATAATAGCCGGTGTTTTCATATCTTTTATCCACACTTTGTCGCCAACGTTCAGGGGCTTCAATTCATGAGCTGAATGACGCTTATCAAAATTACATTTGTCTTTCACTTTACCTCTTTTGTCATTTTCGACGTGCTCTTTTAGGTTCGGCCACTTTGGCTTCAGTAGCCTTGTCCATCATGAATTCTATACATAATATCCTTTTGCAAGACTCTTGGAATGACTAATCTTGAGCCTCTTAACAAGAGACCATTAGAGGTGGTAAGTTCGTCCTTAAACTTCCAGTACGGACATGCATTTGATGGAAGATTTACGTAGTTTGGCCAACCGGTTTTGCAGTATTCCATGACCGGCGAACAAGATGCATCTTTCAGGAGTTCCACTTTAATATCTTGAAGTCGTTCCTTTGAGGAGGGAATGGTCTTAATCACATATGAGACATAGGCTTCAATGTCTTGTTCAGTCAGCATATCTTTGCGATCGGATATTTCGTCTTCAGGACATCTTGAGAGAGTATCAGCAGTAGCTATTTTGTCTCCAGGAACATACACAATTTCATAATTAAATCGCACTAGTCTGATTCTGAATCTTTGGATCCGAGGAGGAAGATCTTCAATGCTCATTTTTCCGAGTAGTGGTACTAGAGGTTTATGATCTGTTTCAAGCACGAATTTCAACCCAAGCAAATATTGTTGAAATCTTTCAGCAGCTCAAGTCGCTACAAGAGCTTCTTTTTCAATTTGTGAGTAACGAGTTTCTGTTGGAGTAAGTGATCGGGAAGCATAGGCTACAGCACGGATTTCACCTGTTGGCTGTTTTTGCATCAGAACAGCCCCTAATCCAAATGAAGAAGCATCTGCAGACAAGACAGTATCATACTTGGCATTGTACTTAGCTAGACAAATGTCAGAACAAAGTATGTCCTTTATTTCTTTTAAGACTGCATCATGTACACTAGTCCACTGAAACACAACATTTTTGTTTAAAAGAGCTCTCAGCGGTTCCGTTTTGGAAGAGAGATTTGGGAGAAATCTTGCTACATGATTCACCATACCAAGTATGCGTCTAACACCAGAGACATCATTTGGAGGAGAGAGATTTTTGATGGCACTGACTTTGGCACGATCCGGTCTAATGCCGTCTTTGTCAATGACATGACCAAGAAATTTCACTTGAGGAACAGAGAATATACATTTTTCGGAATTAAGAGTGACACCTGATTTAGCTAGCTTTTCCAGCACTAAAGTTAGCCTTTTGTCATGTTCTTCTTGGTTTTTACCAAACACAAGAGTGTCATCTGTTTGATTGACGACACCTGGTAAGCCTTCCAAAATCTTAGTCATCCTTTGCTGAAAATGCTCTGGAGCAGAGGTGATTCCAAACGGAAGCCTCGTAAAGCAGTAGCGGCCAAAGGGAGTGATGAATGTGGTTATTTCCTATGAATCCTTTGTCAAGGGAATCTGAAAGAATCCCATGTCAGCGTCAAGTTTGGAGAACACGCTTGCTTCACCGAGCAAACCGAGAGATTCTTCGACGGCTGGCATGACAGTTCTTTCACGAACTACAAATTTGTTTAACTTTGTGAAGTTAACGCAAATTCTGATATCACCATTACAGGGATGGAACACGGGCGCAGAATTCATACCACTCTCAATGTAAGAAAATTTTGTACTTCTTAAATCAACGATATTATAGGTAGAGAAATTTCTGAAACGGATTCCGGTATGAATTCTGCGCCCGTGTTCCATCCCTGCCATTAGGCTTTTCCACCGGAACGAGTCCTGCACACCACTTGGTAGGCTTGTCGATACTTCTGATTACGCCCATTTGTTCCATGCGATGCAATTCAGCTTTTACACGCCCACGCAGGGGAATAGGAACACGCCTGGCAACGCTTACGCTATATGGAATCAGGTTCCAAAACAATTTTGTATTCTTCCTTCATTCTTCCCAGACCAGTGAATAAAGAGGGGAATTTTTTTTCAATTTGTTGATTTCTGTCGTTTTTCACCACAGAATTGACTATCTTAATGACGTTAAGTTCGGTGAGTGCCGAGTATCCTAGGAGAGGTTCGCACACATTTTCAACAACAAAGAGAGTTTGCTTTGAAGTATTATCCTTATACTTCAATATGGTTTCGAATTCACCACGCACTTTTAATCTCGAACCATCTGGTCCTTTAAGAATTTCATTAGCTTTCGACAGAGTCCTGGGAACACCGGGTGTTTCGGGATGAACGACGGACACAGCCGCACCAGAGTCGACTTTAAATTTCACACAAGAGTCATTAAATTCAATGTTTACATGCAGAGAGTTTTTTGACGCCGAGGTAACGCCACCAACAGTGTACACTGAGGACGAATTTTCGTCATGCACTGAAGAAACGAAATTTTTCTTTGATAAGCACACCTTAACAAAATGGCCACGCTTATTACAGCCTCTACAAAAAACATTTTTTGCCGGACATTGAGTTCGAGAACGTAAATTACCACCACAAAAATGACAATTTCCCTTACCTTTGGAGTTATGAGATATCTTTGGAGAGTTATGAGTAGTTGGTTTATGCTTTACATTCAGGTCACGTTTCGGGTTTTGCTTTTTCAAAGAGTTGACGGCACTTTCAGAATGTCCATCCAGATGCAGGAGGTCTCGTTGTTGTTGTTGCACAGCTTCTTTTTGTCGTGCCTTTTCAATGGCTGTTTCCAGAGTTAATTTTGAATCTAACTGCAGAGTTTCTGAAAGTGATTTATCATTTAATCCTACGACGAATCTATCTCGTATTAAACGAGTTTTAAGAGCTCCGAAATGGCAGTGTTCGGCCAGATTAAAAAGAGAAGTGGCAAATTGATCCACAGTTTCGCCGACTTGCTGTTTACGGAGATTGAATTTCGCTGACTCGTATACTTCATTGTGCCGGATGACAAAATGAGAATCGAACATTGACTTTACAATATCATATTTGTCTTCGTCATCTGTTGATAGTTCAAAAGAGGCCAGTATTTTTCTAGCTTCGCGTCCCATAGTATAGAGAAGAGTACGTACCTGTGTTATTTCAGGTTTTGCATTGAGTCCGGAAGCATATCGAAAGTCTTCGAATTCTTGTATCCATTCGGGCCAATCCGCTGAGCTTTGAAAATTAAATGGCGAAGGAACCTTTAAAGGTATTTGAGTAGAATCTACAGCCATAATAAAGCTGTTTGAGAGAAGATTCTAAATTCTAACACCAACAGAGCCTTTTTTTCCTGGTCCACTTTTAAGTTACGTACGGAGAGTTCTAAAGCAGAAAATATTTAAGAAATTTTTATCGAAAACACTACCTGACACCATGTCGTGTTATGTAAAGTAGTTTAAGAGAGAACTACAAAACTATAGAACACTAATAGAACATTTACTTTACGATTCATACAAGACCGGAGAATACATTTAGAACAAACTCAGAAAACAAAACATCGAACCCACAGTAGTAGTTGTAGTCATTACATGAGTGATCGCAGTATTTGCGATAACGAGAGATTCAGTTAGTAAGTTGCAATCACACGACAACACCCACTCAATGTTCCAGTGACTGACACTGCCAGTTTTTCATTATATTAGTAATTGGCACCCTATGTTCCAGTGTTTGACACTGCTAGTTAGTCATTTTACCAGTTATTAGCACCCTATGCTCCAGTGTTTGACATAAAATGTTAAAATTCTTATATGTAAAATATAATTTTTTATTATTTTTCTTTTTTATTAATTATTTCGCGATCAGTGTAAATTACTGGAGCATGTCAATCACTGGAGCACCTACCCTATATAGAATTTTTTACATTTAAATCTTTCTATTCTAAAAAAAAAATGTTAATACCGCTGCCGCTACTAATCTTCAATACAGCGTAACGCAATGTTTAGCGCTATGGCCTTCAGTTCGAAACCCAGTTTAGGCATGGATGTTCTTAGCGGTGCTTTAAGCTGTAGATTTCGATCTAAAGAACATTAACATACAAATAAATAAATAAATATAAATAAATAATAATGATAAAATAAATGACCATAAGAGCGAAAACCTCAAACCGTGAAAAAGGCAGCGAAATCTTCTGGTATGTACTTACAGAACATGCATGAAAATTACAGGAATTATTATGAGATAATAATAATAATAGTAATAAATAGGTCTTTAATAGAGTTTTCATTTATTCTTGAAATTGAGTATATACACCACAATCCATAAACAACTTTTTGTGCGTGCCATGTACCGAAAATGATATTAAATCACTCAAGTTTCTAATGTGAGCATAATTTCTCAAATATTTATTTTATTTCTTTCCCTCTATTTCTTCCATTATTACTTTTATAGAAAAATTAAAAATACCATTTACTTTTTTTATGAATAACCTTAATTTGTGAACAAAATATAAATGCAAATTGTTCTTTTTATATACTAAAACTAACGTTCTTTACTACGCCACTGCTAACTGTATTTAAAAGAATTCTAAAAATTCTATATTCCTTACTAATATAAAATCTTAAAAAATATCAAACTTTAAAAAACGTATTCATTAAAAATCAAGCCAGTTTTTATTTCATAATAATAACAAAGCAACTGATTATAAAAATTATATTTTTCGGAATTTAGTCAAATATAATTTACTTTTATGATATATTGTCCATTTCTTTTCATAAATTTATTAGAAGAATTAAAAGACGCAATATTTCGACATTTTGAAAATTCATCAACATTCTATTCTATTCTATTACAATTGCTGAGTTTCAGCGGTTTCAATACCATTATATGGCTGATGCCAAAAAAAAATTTCGGTAACAAAAATTTTTGTATGATAACAATGGGATGATAGATCTATATAAATTACTATATCTATGTTTAAAATGAGGAAAATAAATTAGAAAAATTAGAAAATAAATTAGAAATCTCAGTCGTATCGTTACAAATAAGGTACCAAATGAAAGGGAAAATTTTTGTGAATCCGATGGATTAAACAGCTTATCGATCAGACAATTAGATTTTTTTTTTTAAATTAACTAGAGTATGAATTTTAGGTGGCAACAACAGAAGATTGTATGGAAACCGTTAGGAGAAAAAAAAAAAAAAAAAAAAAAAATCTGCTTCACATTAAGTCACATGGTTTTGAATTGGGATTAAAAATTGCAGTTTTCAGTTTTTTTTTTTTTAATTTCTCTCACGAACACAAAAATATAATATACAGCCTGTACCTTTTTTTTTTATTATTATTAAATTTTATTCTAACTTCGAAAAGATTTATGTGATACGATACATTAAGAATTTGGGGTTTTAAAAGTTTTTTTAAATAGATTATTTTTATTATTGTAAATAATTATTACACTTCACGTAATCGAGATAAGTTGTCTTTTTGATATCACTTTAATAAGTGACATAAGTCACATGTTCAGATTTTCTTTCCCACGATTCCAAACATGATGTTCTGCAGTAACACCCGTTGCTGAATGAAAGGAGCCTGTTGATCTCCGGAAGACGGAGAAAGCGGTCAGTGTCGGTCGGTGTTTCTCTGACATACGCGTGTTTTTCGTCTGTCGACGGACGCGCGGCGCGATTGTTATCATCGTTTCGAAATATCGGTTCTTTCCCACGCCACTAGAAGATGTTTTGGAAGATTCACAGCGTAAATATTTAAATATTATTGGAAAACGATTATTTTAGAAAAGAAAATTATCGGTTCTCTGGACTTAACTTATCAGTCTGATATCGCAATCACTTTCTAAAGTGGCAACAGCTCAATAAGTGAAGTTGTGCAGGATACAGAAAAAGAAGCGATTTGAAATATAGAGAAGTAAATTGCACTTTAAAATAAAACTGATGTTGTGACTATCACAAAACATTCTTAATACAAATCTATGCAGAACAAATTATTCGTTAAAATTATAATTTATCTAAATTATATTCCAAGATGAATGAATGCAGACAATTTCGATCTCAGATAATTATAAACACTAATGTTGAAAGAAAACCAATTTTATGTTTTGTAAACAGCTTAAAAAAAAAAAAAAACTCTATTTTAAATTATAACAAATGTATGGTTTCACCACTCATTTTAAATATATTGACATGTACTGTTGCAAGGTGTTCATATCAAAAATCTCTCTCTCTCTCTCCTCCCCGCCAGGAGAGAAGCTACTTACCCCCAAAAATGTAAAAGATGCTCTAAATTTAAAATTCTTTTCCTTAATTAACTATTGGAGTTAGAAATAATTATTTTTTATGACAAATAATTCTCATCGCGCACATTTATTTATACGAAATTTTGTCTTATACTACCATATTAAGAATTATGAAAAAAAGGGGAGAACGCCCCCTCTGTTGCGCGTTTTTCCCCAAAAGTTGATAGGCACTAATTTATGTTGTGGCGACTTCTTTTTTGCACCTGGTTCTTTTCTTCCTGTAAAATCATCTTGAGACACATTAAGACACTGATCACGCTTTGTTTACTTTTTAAACATTTTAAATTTACTTACGGCACAAACATAAAATACATAACCAACACATAAATTAACATCAAGTAAAGTATTTTAGAAACAACATATAGAATTGAAACGTTAGTCCATCTTGATTCACATACGCACACGTGTTGCCACATTTTCGTACCAAACTTTTCAGTTCTTGTTTTTGGAATACTCTCGAAATCAGAGGTGCGGCGTTCACACCTTCCCTCCAGTTTCACTTGAGGGACAATGGCCTTCACAGTGAAACTACTAACAAAATTTGTGGATAATTTATGTAACTGTTCATGAAAGTCTAATTGTCCTTTTAAATTCTTAATTATTGTTTCATCTTTAAATAAATGTTCATGAAAGTCTAATTGTCCTTTTAAATTCTTAATTATTGTCTCATCTTTGACCTAATATGCGATGTTCCATCAAGAGCAGTAACATTTATATTTCACTTAAAATTTAAATATTTTCTATGGTATAAAATAAGTAACATTTAAACACATAATAGAAATAAAATATATATATAATTTATATATGAATAAACATTTATCCTGACATGGATTTTCTTATGCACTTTAAATAATCTTAATGAATTAATATACTTGAATATAAGAAACAAAATAAACACACACATATATATATATGTGTAATAACAAATACAATATTAAACTAACTTATGACTTTATTCATGAATGCGTAATAAAGCATCTGCAATAGTATTACTGCTTCTTGGCTTATGAGCAATAGTCACTTGATAGCGAGATAGAGCCAATGCCCATCTTTGTAATCTGGCGTTCTTAGGAACTGTTTCTGTCAAATATTTTAAAGGGTTATGGTCCGTGTGTAAGATAATAGTGGTTCCATAAGTCCACATTTCGAATTTACCTAATGCCCATATTACAGCATAAGCTTCCCTTTCAATAGTGCTCCACTTTGATTGAGCAGGGGTCAGTTTTTGGCTTGCAAAAGTTATAGGTTTCAGTTTATTCTGCTCATCTCTCTGCATTAGACAGGCTCCAATTCCGGTCACTGAAGCATCAGTATCGATTTCAAAAGGTTGCGACATATCAGGTGTATACAGAGATGTTATAGAGCACAAACAATTCTTTAACGAATTAAATTCGCTTTCGGCTTCTTCTGACCATGGAAGGTCGTTTGGCACAGTTTTTCGAGTTAAGTCCGTTAAAGGTTTTGCTATATTGGCATACCGAGGCACATAGTCTCTGTAATAGTTAAATAATCCTAGGAGTGACTTCAATGTTTTCTTAGTTTTAGGGGCTTTCAAAACTTTAATAACTGATATCTTGTCCAGATCTGGGCCGTGCTCTCCTGAGCCTACGACATGTCCTAAATATTTTACTTTCGACATCGCAAACGAGCATTTCTTTAAATTTGCCGAAAAATTCAATTTTTTCAGAGTTTCTAAAATGGATTTAATATGATTAAGATGATCTTCCCAGTTTGAAGAAAATATGATAATATCATCAAGAAAACTTTCGGCGTAGTCACTATGAGGTCGTAATACTTGATTCATTATTCTTTGGAATGTTGCTGGTGCTCCAGATAACCCAAATGGCATCACCTTCCACTGATACTGACCCTTTGGAGATACAAAACTGGTTAATTCTCGGCTTTGCTCTGCTAAGGGTATTTCCCAATATCCCTTAAGGATATCTAAAGTTGTCAAGTAACGAGCTCCACCAGCTTTAAATCTAAGATTTTCTGAATTCTGCATAGGAAAAGGTGGAATTTTACTAACTGAGTTCAGCTCTCTGTAGTCCACGCAAAGTCGGACAGTTCCATCTTTCTTGGCTACACATACCAATGGATATGCTATTTCTGCTGAAGAGGGTTCTATCAGGTCTTTTTCCAATAATTCTGCTATCTGTTTTTCTATATTAGATCTTAATGTTTCTGGAACTTTATAAAGATGAGGTTGTTTCCTCTCTACTCCAGACTTTAACTGGATAACATGTGGAGGAACTTTGGCTTTCTTTAATTCCCCATCAAATATTGTTAGATATTCTTTAATCAGATTCAACAGCTGTTTATGTTGCTTTGGTGATATCGAATATGATTTTATATCAGCTTTTAGTTCTTCATCTGTTACTTGCCGTGATTCTACGGGCGCATGTTGTATATCTCCAAACTCTTCATCTGTTTCGTAAATAATTCCTACAGCTCTGACAGGTTGAATATATTTACGCAATTTATTTTGATGAAGATGTCGAACACTTCTATCAGGTAGTTTGACATAAAAAGAATGCGGAGACTTCTTTTCTACTATTTCTCCTGGTCCTTTCCATTTTGAACAAAGACGATTTGTTGAATCAGGGATTAACACTACAACTTCATCCCCAACAGAAAATTCGGTATCTTTTGACCGTAAATTATGATAATGTACATATTTCTGCTGCTGTTCTTGAGCTATGCTATTCGCATACTGTGCCGCGTCTTCTAAACGTTTCCGGAGTTTCAACAGGTAGTCAGCTACAGATTCTCCAATCCCTTGAGGAAGTACGACTTCTTCTTCCCAACTTGATTTGAGGATGACTAGAGGTCCTACAGGTGGTCGCCCATGAACTAGTAGAAATGGAGCAACACCCGTTGTAGCGTTAGGCACTTCTCTGTATGCCCATAACAAGAATGGCAACTGTTTATACCAGCCTCGACCTTGTGAATTAATTGCATGATGTAGCATGGATTTCATAGTTCCTATCCATCTTTCAACCAAACCATTCGATTGTGGATAACCTGGAGTGGAAAATTTAGGAACACATCCTAATCGTTTTAAAAACTCTTTTGTCAGCTGTGCGGCAAAATTTCTTCCGTTATCCATTGCAATTACTCGAGGAATTCCAGTTCGTACAAATATTTCTATAAATGCATCACAGGCTGCCTTTGCTGTTAAAGACTTCAGAGGTATTGCTTCCGGCCAACGACTATGCTGGTCCATAACGCACAGTACATACTGATGGCCACGTGAAGACTTTGGCTCTATTGGGCCTAAAATATCGGCATTAACCACTTGAAATGGGAGTTCTGGTCTTCCAACAGCTTCGATAGGTGTTCTATCGTTTACTTTTCCTTTCCTGCGCATTTGACAATCATGACACGAAGCACATAATTGTTTGACTTCTTTTGGCATTCCTTCCCACCAGAAAGACATTGCAATTCTGTCTCTGGTCTTCTTAGCTGCCAGATGTCCACCAGTAGGAGTTTCATGAGCTAATTTCAAAATGTCCTTTCTTCTGCTTGCCGGTACGACCAATTGAATATATTTCTGTCCGCCTACTTTACCCATATGATATAATAAACCTCTTTCAATCCCGTAACCATTTTTATGTTGCCTAGCTTCTTCGAAGCAGCTTTTCAATGTAGGACAGGCTAACTGCTCATCCCTAAACACTTGTGCTTGTGGAACAGGGATATTTTCATTTCTTTCATCCTTACTATCGGTTTCGGTCAATGTCTGTTTAACTACTGAGTTATTAAAGACTTTGGTTTCTGGATGATGCGACTCGCTGTTGTTTAGCTTTGCCTTTCGAATAGTCTCGTGACTTTCTCCCTCCATACAGAACATACACTTTTCATTATCTTCTGTGAGTGGGGAACTAATTGCCTCATCCCCAAGATAATTGTCGTTTGAATTATTCTCAGGTACACTGAACAAGGATTGTTCACCGACTTCATTTATTGTGATTACTTCAACCTCTTCTTCTGAAGAATAGTTTCCGGGAGACCTTCCCTCCACTTTGAACAAGGACGGTTCATTGTTTTCTTCCACTGGGGTGATATTAACCTCAACCCTTAATTTCCAGGATTTCTTCCTTTCACATGGAACAAGGATTGTTCATCGACTTCTTTCTTCGGGATATTCACTTTATCCCCTAAAGAAGTGTTTTCGGGAGACCTTCCCTCCACACTGAACAAGGATTGTTCATTAGCTTCTTTTACTGAAGTAATTCCTGTATCATCTCCCAAATAAGAACGCTTTTGTTCCTTTAACCATTCATATACCCTGGGAGTGATTAAAGCTTCCTCATGCAGCCCTTCTACTACTGCAGCATGCACTTGAACATATGGAATGATTTCTTCATCTGTATGAAGACTTAGCGGAACTGACACAAGTTGCGCTTCCACTGGATTACCTATAGCAGGTCTCATTTTCCCACTTGACTGTAAGCGTTCCTCAGGTACAACTGATTTTCGTAGTACGGTGATTTCTGCACCACTGTCCACGATGCCTTGAAATTTTTGGCTTCCGATTCCTAAATCCACTTTCAGAAGCTCGCCATCTTTCTCGTTGACTGGAAATTCCCACTCGAAATAAGCGCTATTTAGATTAACACTGACCTTATTAAGGCCCTTACTTTCTTGACTCTTTTTGTTTGTTTTCACGTTAGATGTACTTGCTGGATTCAATTTGGGGCAGGATTTTTTCATATGGCCTTCCTTTCCACACAAATAGCAGGAGAATTTCGGACGAATGTCTCTTTGTTCTTGCTGTGGCTTAGTAAAAACTCTTTTCTCATCTTTATTGTTATTTCCGAAATTCGCCCCTTTGGATGGAAGATTCCAATTTTCTTTATGAGAAATTTCTTTCGGTTTTTTATTGAAAGTCATTTTGACATTTTCATAATCATCTAATTTACTGGAAATAATATCAGATGACTTAAACAATGACCATTCATCGATGAAATGTTCTTTAATTTCTGGAGGTACTTTCCTTTTAATTTGATCTGTAATAATCAAATCATATAATTCTTCAAATGTGTTAACTTCTAATCCCCGAATCCATTCAGTAAAATAGTTTTTCAACTCGTAAGCAAAATCTCTCCATGTGATATCAGCTTTTTTAGTATGCTTAATGAAAAGTTGTCGAAATTTTTCAGGAGTAAGTTTATATCTCTTTAACAATAACTCTTTTACTTTTCCGTAATCATTCGTCATTTTTTCGTCTTCCCGAGCTATAACTTCCGCGATTTCGTATGGCAGTAGCCCAATGAGATGAGAAACCCAATCATCTCTTTTAATTTCGGCACGTTTTGCCTGCCGCTCAAAAAGAACTAAATACAGATTAATTTCGCATGTTTTAGGATCAAATTTTTGTAAGATGTTATGTAATTTTACGCGCGTTTTCTCAGAAGTTTCATTTGTGATCCCTTTCTTCTCAAGTTCTATTCTTGCATTTTCCAAACGCATTTTTTCCAATTCATCTTTTCTCTTACGTTCCTCTATTTCTTCTCTTCTTATGCGTTCCTCCATCCCTTCTTTTCTCTTACGTTCCTCTATTTCTTCTCTTCTTATGCGTTCCTCCATCTCTTCTTTTCTCTTACGTTCCTCTATTTCTTCCCTTCTTACGCGTTCCTCCATCTCTTCTTTCCTCTTCCGTGCTTCAAGTACGTTCGCTAATGTTTCTTTAACAAATTCTTCATCGTAATTCCTTGAAGCCAAAATAACATCTCTTAACTCATATAACTTTAAATGTTGAGCTCCTTCCACTCCAAGCTCAGTAGCAACTTCTTGCAAATCTTTTTTATTCCCTTTACCCAAAAATGCCATCCTCGGATGGATGAAATCAAATCAAGTTCAAATTTTCCGTGAATAAAATAAATTTTCTTATATTTATAATCACAAACCCTATTGTTTTTCCCCTAAGAACGCAAGTTTTGACATCTTAGTTTTTATCTTAAACAACATTTCCCCCCAAATTAAATAAAATAATCATTAAGTCGGAATGCATACATAAAAGGAGAAAAAAAAATATGTATCGAAATAACAAATTAAAAAAAAAAATGTTTACACAATCAACTCTTTCGTTAAATAAATCAGAATATACTTTATTACATAACCAGCTTTCAATAAATTAGAAATAATGTTGCTATAGCAACCTTTAATCAAACTTACTTTTAAACACACACACAAAAAAAAAAAAAAAAAAAAAAAAAAAAAAAAAAAACAATTTCCGATTTATTCCTCAAAGTAAAAAAAAATAAACAAAACCGGACGTTCACAAGAATAATTCACTAGTTTTTTTACTGAGATATTTCATTAATATTCCCATAATAATAAAGATAAATCATTATCAACGTCTAACAAATAAACAATCATTCAATAAAACAGAACAAATAAATCAAAACAGAACTCTTTTTTTTTTTCCCCACAATCTGCCTTAATGAAACAGTTATTTATTCTAAATCACGTGATGAATAAAAAGAACACACAGAAATTAATAACAATGATCTTGAATAGCATAAAAATATATTCTTTTCACCATTCTTTTTACTATTTTCCGGCTTTTTAAATACAAATAAACAAATATATTTCTATTTTTCATTTTTCAAACACTAGAATTATTATTATTTCAACATTACGAAATATTCAATTTCCCTTTACCTATTCTTTACCTTGTTGGAATACAAAATCGGAACAAAATATCTAAATGCTTAATCCTAATTATTTAAACATAAAACTTATACAAAATATGACTCTTGATGGAACATTAAAAAAAAACATACCTTTTTTTTTCATCACTATCATGAAATAATCCCTAAATGCACTTGCTATTTAACATATCCTTGGCGGCTGCGCCAATTGTGGCGACTTCTTTTTTGCACCTGGTTCTTTTCTTCCTGTAAAATCATCTTGAGACACATTAAGACACTGATCACGCTTTGTTTACTTTTTAAACATTTTAAATTTACTTACGGCACAAACATAAAATACATAACCAACACATAAATTAACATCAAGTAAAGTATTTTAAAAACAACATATAGAATTGAAACGTTAGTCCATCTTGATTCACATACGCACACGTGTTGACACATTTTCGTACCAAACTTTTCAGTTCTTGTTTTTGGAATACTCTCGAAATCAGAGGTGCGGCGTTCACATATGTCAAGGTAAATTTCATATAAATTAAAATGAAATTTTGTGCTTTAGTTCTTTAACTAAAGCTGCCACAAAACATTTGTCACAGACGCAGACACACGGACAGACATTTTCTAAAAATGGGGTTATGGGGTTATAAATCTATCGAAAACCGGAAGTCTAAAGTTTTTACGAATCCAATACTTTTTTATCTTGAATAAAGAAAAAGTATAATAACTGAAATTAATTACTTTCTTGTCCGAATTCAAAGTAGATTATATACATTTATTTATGTATACCAAGTTACAATATATGACTAAATGAGATGTGTTTTACAACAGATGGTCATCTCGTGGCTACCGGACTCCGAGCTTTCCGCCCCGTAAAGTTTTGCCTCCCTGGGATGAATGAACGGAATTTATAAATTAATATCTTCTCATCGTCTGTTAAACAACATAAATTAAGAAATCTGTTGTGAATGTTTGTTAGGAATAGAAATAACATGGATTACACTGTTTTGCATAAAAATCGGTCCCAACACCATTTTTTAGAAAATCTTATGTAAAATGTCCTCCTGAATCCAAATATAACGCCCAATTTGCCCCATCACCCACCGTTATTTTAGTGACGCACCCGTATTTTTAACACAGTATCCCCTTGAATATTTCTAAATCAAAAATATTCAAGAGGATATTTCTTGAATATTTCTCATACATAAAATGATATGAGAAATATTCAAACAACAACACAAACAACAAAACCATATGTAATTATTGTTTTCCGTCAACAATTGATTTACCAAGTTTTGGTGAAAATGGGTTTCTCAAAAACGGTTCTAACGATTTTCTTCAAAATTGTTGCATAAACCTCTTTTTAGATATCCTTTCGCATGTATTATGTAGTTCTTAAAAGAAAATTAACAGTCATAATATCCTGATTAGGTAGGCCAGTTTTAGATCTCTTAAATGGGTGCTTCAAAAAACGGCTCTACGAACTTAAAAAAGAAAGAAAAAAAAACTCGTTATGTAAACTCTGTTTTATATGTCTTTACACGTGTATCAGTTTTCTGTTAGAGGAAAATTGTTAAGCTGCTATCAGACGGCAGAACGAATATTCTGAAGTATAAGATAATGCACCTCAAAGCTACCGAACGACATTGTTGAGTTGAATTTATGATTATTTTTAAGCATAAACGAAATCCACAAATGTAAGCAACGGACGCAACATTTGGCGATAATTCACCTCAAGGAGGTTTGAAAGGAATGAAGGTAGAGGATATTCTGAAACCGCGATTCTCTGATTGGAGGATTTCATGCTGAAAACTATTGTATGTGATTCAAACAGTCGAAAATGCGTGATTGAAGAATATACGTGAGGCAAATCGTATCAGACGGAAATATTTTAACCACTTCCCTCGAGAAAAACCTTTTTATGAAGTAGTATGCGCTAATGACTCTCTTATCACACTTGGTTTGATAGCGGCTTTACGCAGCTAAATTTAAAAGAATGGAGAAGAACGTTAATAATTATATAATAATGTAATAATGTAACAATAATGTAATTATGTTACATATAAACACATATATACAATTTTTTTAATCCAACAATTCTTTGTGATGGACAAGTTTCGCCAAAAGGATTTCGTGGGAAGATGGAAGTATTTAGCTATTTAATGTACCATACCGTAAGACCAGGAATACAACACAAAGTCGTCGAACTGCATTTATCTGCAAGTTGAAAAGACTGTTTGTCAAATAAATTGCCTTTTGTACCGGTTTTAGATTTTTTTTTTTTTTTAAATCACTTGTGATTATGCAATTTGAATTATATATATATATATATATATTTTTTTTTTTTCTCCCAGCAATTTCTTTGCCTCCGCCCACCTTTTTTTTTTTTTTTTTTCTTTCTTCTATAATCAATAGAAGAAAGTAATGGATTCGTAAAAATTTTCGACCTCGGGTTTTTGATGGATTTACACGTTTTGAGAGCTGTAGAACACGATTTGACCCTTTTTAGAAAATGTCTGTTTGTCTGTCTGTCAGTCTGTCTGTGTGTGTGACAAAATTTTGTGGCAACTGTATCTCCGGAACTACTTCACAGAATTTCATACAAATTGGTATGTAGTTGCACCTTGACATAAATTAGTGCCTATAAACTTTTGGTAAAAATTGTCTTACAAGTTGCGTTGCCATCCCGCTTTTTCTAAATTTTTAACATGGTGGTATAGTACAAAATTTTGTGTAAATGTGCATAAACAGAATTATTTTTTATTAATCATTATGAAATGTACAAGAATTATTTATAATAGAGATAATCAACTGGGATTTTTTTTTTTTTTGTGTGTGTGTGTGTGTGTGTGCGTATGTAGGAGCATCGCCTCTTGCCCTGGGGGGGAGAGGGGGGAAATGAAGTCCTTCCTCGAGAGGAGTAATTTTCATGATGGATATCTTTCAAAAGAGACCGCCAATACATTTAAAATGAATGGTTGAACCATCCATCGGCGATAATTTAAAATAAAGTTATCGATTTTTTTTTCATTTTTAACATTTATTTATTTATTTATTTATTTATTTTTTATGTAGTATCGAGAATAAAATTAACTTTTTTTTTTTTTTTTTTTTTTTTTTTGGGGGGGGGGGGTGATATTTAGTGTTATACTACTTCTCTAATATGGAAATTGTACTGCATTATCATGGAAGATAATTTTATTAAATAATAAATTTAATAAATAATTTTTACTGAGTGAATTTGCATAGGAAAATATAGAAGAAAGTCATGTGGTGGCCACAACATTCTAGTTTCCCATGTAAAACTGGTGGCGATAGCGTTTACAATTAAATTTCAATTCTTTCAAAGTTTTCCTTTTTCTCAATTTTCTCACTTATGTCAGTTAACATTAGCAGTTCTTTTCCCATGCTGTTGAAAAAGTGTTTTTTCTCAAGTTATGTTTCGAATTATGGCAACAATTGAAAAAGCATGTTTCTCGTCTGTCGTTCAGTGACAACTACTATCAGTTCATCATTGAGAGATTATCGCCTGGTTATGGTGAATCCTTTCCCACGACATCGAATATCAATTTGATACGACGTTGAAGGATGTCTTAAACTCAGGAAGTAAGATAAAATAATTTTAACAAGATATAATCATGTCGAATGTTAAAGTCCAAATTTATTCCAGTATAGAAATTAAAATTTTATGCTTAAGTGTTTATTTGTCAAAACACAAAGAAATTTGTAGGCAGACAGCGTGTGGAATTATAGAATTAAACAAATAATCCAATGTGTGTGTGTGTGTGTGTGTGTGTATGTGCGTGCGTGCGTGCGTGCGTGCGTGCGTGTGTACGTATGTGTGTGTGTACGTATGTGTGTGTGTACGTATGTGTGTGTAATAATTACTCTTATTATTCTGTCATTTTTATAATTAATAATGCTACTTCTATTTTTCTATTACTAATATTAATTTTGTGCTATTACTACTTTTAACAAATTTACTAATTTAACTCCAAATACTACACCCAACGAACATTTTATTTATTAAGGGGTTTAATAAATTGCTTTAGAACTTTCTTAATTTTATACTCCATATGCATTTATGATCAAAATACGAAATATAAATGGATTCAACAATTAAAAATGCAAAAACTATAGTTTTAGAATTAATTCCTAATGTTTGAAGATGAGGAGGGGAGAGGGGGGGGGGGGGGGGGCGTGTCAAACACCATTCTAAAACTAACTCCCAGGAATCTCTAAACAAAATTTCTGGTAACAACCAACAGAAAATAATATATATATATATATTTTTTTATGGTGTAATTTTATTACTTCCTTGAAAAATAAATAATTTTACTTATCAAATACTTTTTACTTTCCGAACACTATAGTGAGGAAAGTATTGTAATCATGTCAAAAATCCGAATTCGAGATTTTGATGTTTCTATACGTTTTGAGGTACCCTGAGTCCGTTTTCACTATTTTTACGATGATGTATGTATGTGTGTGTGTATGTGTGTATGTGTGTATGTGTGTGAGTGAACACGCTAGCGTCTAAACGCTTTGTTCGATTAACCTGAAAGTTGGTACGCATATTGTAAGTCACCATAGTACGAACCCTATAGATTTTGGTGAATCTAGCACTTATAGTTTTTTTACAGGGACACAAAGAAAAATTCTTTATCATTATGGCCTATGGGAGCAAAATCTTAAAAGTGCGATAGCATCTAAACGCCTTATTCAATTGAGCAAAAATTTTATACTCATATTATAGATCACAAATACTCAATTTGTATAGATTTTGGAGAACCTAGCACTTATAGTTTTTTTACAGGGACACAAAGAAAAATTCTTTATCATTATGCCTATGGGGCCAAATTTTTAAAAATGTGATAGCGTCTAAACGCCTTATTAATCCGAGCAAAAAATTTGTACACATGTTATATAGATCACAGTTGAACTAACTGTATAGATTTTTGTGAATCTAGCACTTACAGTTTTTTTACAGG
Source organism: Salticus scenicus (assembly GCA_963930645.1). Classification (NCBI taxonomy): domain Eukaryota; kingdom Metazoa; phylum Arthropoda; class Arachnida; order Araneae; family Salticidae; genus Salticus; species Salticus scenicus. Next base: position 309,466,956 of record OZ005653.1, read on the forward strand.
GACACAAAGAAAAATTCTTTATCATTATGGCCTATGGGACTAAATTTTTAAAAGTACGATAGCATCTAAACGCCTTATTGAATTCAGCTTAAAATTTATATGAGTATTATAAATCACTGTGGCACTAACTATAAGCATTTTGGTGAATCTAGCATTTATAGGTTTTTACAGGGACACAACGAAAATTTCTTTATCATTATGATCTATGGGCTCAAAGTTCAGTAGCGTTAAATAAAACAACGTGTAATAGATGGAGAAAAATACTCAAACACTCTATTATGGTTTTTTCTCTTTTGTTTGTTTAACCACTACTCTTTCTTTACTTTATCTACAAAACTGTTAATTACTCAATGTTCGGAAAGTCGAGTGGAGTCACTCCAGATTTTTTTTTTCATCTTTTATCTATAGGATGTACCATAAAAAAACCTTTGAGTTTTTAATAACATAAGATTTGATTGATGAAATTAAGTAATTTACATATTTTTGCAGTGTATGCTACTTGTGATTATGCAACAAATTTATTGATGAAATTGAGTAATTTACATATTTTTGCAGTGTAGCAGTATATGCTACTTCTGATTATGCAACAAATTAATGATGAAATTAAGTAATTTACACATTTTTGCAGTGTATGCTACTTGTGATTATGCCACAAATTAATTGATGAAATTAAGTAAGTTACATATTTTTGCAGTGTATGCTACTTGTGATTATGCAACAAATTTATTGATGAAATTAAGTAATTTACATATTTTTGCAGTGTATGCTACTTGTGATTATGCAACAAATTTACTGAGGAAATTAAGTAATTTACATATTTTTGCGGTATATGCTACTTGTGATTATGCAACAAATTAATTGATGAAATTAAGTAATTTACATATTTTTGCAGTGTATGCTACTTGTGATTATGCAACACATTTACTGATGAAATTAAGTAATTAACATATTTTTGCAGTATATGCTACTTGTGATTATGCAACAAATTTATTGATGAAATTAAGTAATTTACATATTTTTGCAGTGTATGCTACTTGTGATTATGCAACAAAGTTACTGATGAAATTAAGTAATTTACACATTTTTACAGTGTATGCTACTTATGATTGTGCAACAAATTTATTGATAAAATTAAGTGATTTACATATTTTTGCAGTATATGGTACTTGTGATTAAGAAACAAATTTATTAATGAAATTAAGTAATTTCAATTTGCATATTTTTTGTAGAGTTTTCTATCTGTGAGCATGTATATGTGTAATTACAAATAACGTACACTGCAAAAATATCTAAATTAATAATTTCATCAGTAAATTTGTATTTTATTGATAATGCTCTCAAAAGTTGCGTTCTTTGTGGAACACCCTATATAGAACTATTTTAGTATCATGTGAAAATATAAAAGAGACAAAAAAATCCAAATGTACTCTTGCTATTAGAACTTTAAATATTAATACCGCTAATATTATTGTTGCTATTATTATAAAAGTCAATTATTTAATTTTTAAGCTTTATTATATCTCTTTCTATTACTCTCTCTGTGTGTGAGAGAGAAGAACGCAATTTATTGTTGTTGTTACTTATGCCACTCAGAAATTCCGAGTCCCTGTAGCGAAGGCTGAAGCTACCTAAATTTGAGGCGGCAGAAGAGAGCCTTTCGTTTTTAGAAGAGCACCACAAGTGGTGGAAGAATGACTCACAAGGAAACATTCAAAAAGTGTCGTCTTCAAAAAATATTGAAAATATTATATGTGATTCTACTCTTTATAAAACACCAGAAAGTAAAGAAAATTATCGGCTGAAATGAATTAAAGCGACCACAATAAATTATAAAATTAAGAATTTTTGGCGATTTAGTGCTGTTAGACGATAAGTTCACCAGCACCAAAACTGCCACGAATAGAACCGTGTTTTGCTTCTCCGCCAAGTACTCAAAATCAATCGCCTATCAGTGTGGAATCGCCAAATATGCTTAATTTTGATAATTCTTTGTGGTCGCTGTAGCATTGTGTCGCTGTGGTCATTTCAGCAGATATTTTTTTCACTTTCTGGTGTTTTATGAAGAGTAGAATCACATATATTTTTTTGAATATTTTTTGAAGACGACACCTTTTGAATGTTTCCTTGTCAGTTAAAGAAACTGACGAAAGATGGCAGCACCAGCAAACAACAAGAGCTCGAATTTTGACCCAGATCAAGACCGAGTGAGCCCATGATCCAGTAACCTTCAGAGGTATAATTTTGATATGAACTTGGAGGACTTTGGGACCACGACACGACGGACCAGTTGGCATTAGCGTTGACAACGGTGTTCGGCTTACTACAGTACGGAACCCGCAATCTTTCGATTACGAGCCCGCTGTTCTTACCGACCACGACCAGAATGCAATTTTAAATATATAACTAGAATTTTAGAAAAACTGTTGATGCGTGGATGTATTAAATACTCATCTTCAAGACCAATGACAATAAATTAGCCTGGAAATAAGTCACTTTCTCAACTGATTAAACGAAATTATTAAATTTTAAACTTTTACAAGTAAAAAAAAAAAAAAAGAAAGAAAGAAAGAAAGAAAGAAATTAGGAAAGCAAAGGAAAAAGAGACATTGAATTTAATTATATATTGGTTTTCTATAAAATCTGTAATTTTCAAATGGAAAAACGCGAGATTGTAAATTACAGAACGTTAAAACAATGCTGGGTTTGAATTTAATTAATTTTTTTTTTTTTTCATTATATATGACGTCACAGATGCATCAAGGAAAAATAAATTGTTAATTATAGTGAAAAAAAAAAAAAAAAAAAAAGAAGATACGAAATAATTTTATTAAAAAGGCATATGATGTTAAAAATTTATTATCAAACATTAGGAGCAATTCAAATTGTAGAAAAGGCAGTGTAATGCCATATTGTCAGGGGATAAGGAGGGAGGGAGTAAATAGGCTTCTTATCCAAAATTAAATTCTGTATAGGGCAGAATTTTAATTTACGAATTGTGCGCGAGAAAAAAAAAAAAAAATTGAAATCATTTGGTCTTCGGATATGATATTATCATATTTTTCTTTTAATGTGACGAAATGATCATTGAAAAATAACAACTTTTTACACACAATCGAATAGCACAAATCAACAGAAACTAAAATTCAAAGTGAGAATGCTGTAGAAAAAATTCGTTTGGAGTTAATGTCTCCGTGATGCCCGTTTTTTTTTTTTTTTTTCTTTCTTTCTTTTTTTACCCGTATGAAGCTGTATTATAATTTTATTATTACTTACATCCTTCTTTTCTCTCTCTCTCTCTCTCTTTTTTTTTTTTTTCCTTTTTAAAGTATTGTAACATTTATAAATAAAACTTCTCCAGAAACAGAGATAGAGGGGGGTGGATAAAAAGCGATGTTCAGGAGAAACACTATCTTTGATTCCGTTATCATCTTTAATAAGTATTTTGTGTGTCGCACGTAATTCTCCCATGTCATCAATGCCTCCTCATCAGCTTCGGAGGAAATGGTCAAGGCAGATGTTTCTCGTCCATTTGCAAGATGTGATAAAAGTGATAATCGGTTACTGCTAAGAATTTAGCAATAAAAGATTTTAAAAGGCCTGTTTCCACGCTCCTGCTATTGCTACTTTTATTTATTTATTTTAAACATTTCCAAAAAAATTTCATAGAATGCCTCTAGTAAAGTGATGTTGAGATTGATTGGGGCATCTTCTCTATTAAAAATGTTACAAACAGCAATATAAACATTTGCGCGCAGTGATTCAGAAAAGATTTTCGATACATTACGATACATATGAAGTATTTTTTATAAAACATAATGAAACCATCATATCTGGAATTACATTGCTATGCTCTGTTTTCTTAGAATAGACGGCTCAAGGTCATAAAGTCCGGTTTCCACTTGGGCTCATTGGGCGCTTTCTATTCAGAATCCTTTGATGTGGTCACGCCAGCTCACTCTAGCTCACTCCTGCTCAAAACCCTGGAACGGGGTTCCCTGCTGAGATAATTGCGGGGCTTGGGGGTAGATATCTTTGTCAATTTTGCATGCTTTCCTTTGAGGTAACTGCCCAATCTGATAAAAAAGGGCTACAACTGATGACAAGACATTTGGCTCTTTGTGTCGGAAGCGTGATTAATGACATTTTGAGCGTTGATCTTGAGCCCAAGTCGATACTGGCCTTAAGTTTCTCCCTTTATCAGAGAGCAGAATCAGCGATTGTCCAGTCCCCCCCCCCTTTTTTTTTATCACACTGCACTCAGGGAGGAATTTTTTAGGGTGGAGTATAGGATTAAGGCCGGTTTCCACTGCGAGCTCCAGACCAAGGTTCAAAAAGTCATTAATCACGCTTCCGACACAAAGAGCCAAATGTCTTGTCATCAGTTGTAGCCCTTTTTTATCAGATTGCGCAGTTACTTCAAAGGAAAGCATGCAAAATTGACAAAGATATCTGCCTCTGGCCCCTCAATTATCTCAGCTGGGGGTTAGGACCAGGCTCTTTCCCCTTCGAAGCAACCTTGTTGAACCAGGTCCAACGGCTTGACCACATCAAAGGATTCTGAATAGCGCCGCTCGAAACGACTTAGAACCTGCCTCAGTGGAAACTGCACTTTAGTTTTTCAAAAACAGGTGGAAATAATGTGCAACAAGTAATATAAAAGAAAATTTTTAAAGTCAATTCCTACTTACAAACACTATCGAAAAAGTTTTTTTTATTTTTATTTATTTATTTATTTATTTATTTTTTTATAATTTTGAATTAGAAAATAAGAAGCGCAAGTGCAAAATGAAATAAAAATAATTATAAGATAAAAAAATCTTTTTATATAACTTGTTTTAAATTTTCTGATGAATCATAGAGCTCTTATCAGTGTGCATACATTTTTTAAAGTGATAATGACGTCAATTTTCGTGAGATGAATAATTTAGCTTTTTATAATTTTTTAATGTTCACGTTTAATTAAATGTATTTTTTTTTTTAATGTCGAAAGAAAATGAACTCGTAAATATTTTTTTGGCAACAATTAAATTATAGCTAATATTTTAATGGCTATTTTGACGCTATTAGGACGTTATTATTTCCATATTTCAATTAATTATAAGAAAACTAATAAAAAATTCGAAAATCGGGCTTCGAAGCATTGTGTTGTCACCGTGTTCTGAGCAATCCTGAAAGTTTCAAATTTCTAGCTAGTCCGGAAGTTAGTTAAAAACTGATTGCAAGATTTGTACAAAATATATATAGGGAGAGTGTGAACTAATAGTAGGAATTGTAAAAAAGGAAAGAAAGTTTTGTATCGCTTGTAACCAAGCGATCTAGACGGGAATAGAGGAAAGAGAAAATTAATAGATGACCTTGAATAGCCTCTCTTGAGGAAAAATACTATAGTTTTCTTCAGGATAATGGGAATGATTTTATATTCATCTTAAAATGTGGGGACTTTTTCTGCTTTGGCGGAAGGAGGGGGTATAGAGCTTTTTAAAAGTTTTTCACTAAACTAGAGACTTTTATCATCAGTGTACAGACATTTTGTCAGTAGCGAAATGGCAAAATTTGAATTCCCAGCACTGATATAAGTACAACTTGGCTAACGGAGTCCCCTGAATACACGGTTAATTGAATTAATGTTTTGGCTTTTCACATTGGGTATTGGGTTGGTTGGTTGGTTGGGTTTTACATCACACTACTGCTGCGTAATGAGCAATTGTCGATTGTCTGGAACCTCACCCCCAGTGGTGGTCCGGAGACATGCCATCACAATTTTGATCCTCCACCTTTTCACATTGGGACATACAGATTTGAAATTGATAAATTTGCTAGATTGAAGTTTTGAAACATTTTTAGAAAGTTTTAATAGGCGAAGAAGAAAAAAAAATAATAATAAAATATAAAAGAAAGTTAGCATTTTTAGCAAAATTAAAAGAAATACATATTTTGGAATAAAAATGTTGAATTCTACTTCTTCCCGTCTTCAATCATTAAATCCCATGTTATTCAACGAGGAAATTCATTTCTACAATTACTGTTTACCTAAGGTATTTTTTTTTAAATCGCGTAATTTTGCATTTTTTAATGCATTACTTTTTAAAACCAGTTTTTCGATGTACGCATTTTACTGCAAATAGAAAATTAAACCCTTTCTCAGCTTTTTTTTTTTTTTTTTTTTTAATAAATAAATAAAGTGACATGACACTAAATAAAAAGCTCTTTTCTCTATCGTAACATAGTAATTTAAATTTTGTTTAGTGACAAATCTTCATTTTTAACACTTTTCAATAAGGTTGAAAAGTGTTAGTGATTTCGGTTTGTCTGCCTGTCCGCGTTCTAACTCCCGTAAATATTCATGGAATTTCTTGAAACTGATACATGTTATTCAAGTTCACTATCGGATGTTTCCTATTGAAAATGAAGTTAATACCTCTACTGGTTTGTGTACAGGGACACCCGAAAGTATTCCAAAGCAAAAGCATTGTGATCTATGACAGGTATTTTTATAAACCAAATTTTAATAAATTTACTTTGCACAAATGTTAACGAAATTGAAATATGGTATTCATATGTACAAAAGAATACTTTCTATAGAACGTAGTATGATTAGCATTAGATTTACAGGGCCACACAAAAATATTCAATTATGTTAAGGGCTATTATTCGAGATTTGCTGGAATTGCATTTTAGTTTACATTAAGCGCTTTTAACAATTAAGTGTGAATTTTATTTTAATTTGTCATCTGTCTGTCCGACTGTTCATCTGTCTATCTTTCCGTCTGTCTGCCCCCCAGTGTCCGTAAATATATTCAGAATTTTTAAAAAATGATATACGTTATTCAAGTTCCCTCTAGAATGTTCCCTATTTTAAATGACATTAACAGCTCCTGTACAACTTGTTTGTGCACAGGGACACCCAAAACAATGGCAATGCATTGCGTTTTAGGACAGACATTTTTATAAATTACATTTAAATAACTTTCTACTGTGAAAATCATAATTGTTAATATGCTAAAACGATGTTTTGTATAGAATATGATATGGTTAACCTTTAGAATTATAGGGCTACGTTAAAATATTCAGATACATTAAAGGCTCTGTCTTGTATGCCTCTCAGTTCCTTCTGTCTGTCTGTTTTGTGATAACGTATATAGGTAGGTAAAGAACGTAATTTATTATAAGGTACAACAAGTACTTACATTTTTAAAGTGTTAATAATCAATGCGCGCTCTATGGTTTTTCGTTCTTGTTTATATGCAAATTTTTGTTCAACTGAGCAAATTTTTAATTTATTTAATATTTTACGAAAATGTAGTCAAACAAACAAGTAAAACAAATTTTAGAAATACTTTACAGTTAGCGCCATCTGTTAACGACTTAAACAAATAAAACATTAGGGTACTTTTATTGTGGTAGAAGTTACAAAAGGTATTATGTACAAAAGTAAAACACTGAAATACCTTAAATCAAATGCTACTTTTTAAAAGTGTTTTTGAAACAGTTTATTTGTATTTGTATGTCGTTGAATTCTTTATATATTATTCAAGTTTAAATAGACACGGATTCTTAAACAAAAGTATCAGAAAATCGTAAAGAATTTTACATTTACTACAATTACAGATCAAGAAATCACGACATTTTTTAAAAATTATACAGGGCATGCTTCTCATATGGTCATACGTAAAACAAATTTTTTTAGAGTCAAATATAAAAATGGTCTTTCCCCCCCACTCTCCTGAAACATGAAATAATTCGTCGCCTGAGAAGAAAACTGACACATTTCAAAAATTCAGTATTAAGAAAAATCAATTTGAAGATAACGTCGAAACATTGACTGACACCAGTGGTGAATCCATGGGGTATGGTAACTAGAGGAGGGTCTCCCTCCCCCCCCCCCCCCAAAAAAAAAAAAAAAAAAAAAAAATGAAATTTACAAAATTTAAAAATAAATGAAAGCAACTTCGGATCACATTCAGTAACGTCATTTTAAGTAATTATCCATCAATAAACTTCAGCAACCAAAAACCTCTTTTAAAGTCCATCTTTATTTAAGGGCCACCTCCTATAAGGGCCATATTTTCGTTTCCAAAATGTCATAATAGGATTTAATATTTAACATATACGCAGATTCAATACCCATGTACAAATGCATATCTCTCTCAAGGGTCCCATTTTGCGAGAGCAGGTAATATTGTTTAACTCTTGATGTAAACTGACCACTTTTCGTATGTAACTCCTTTAAAAGAACCCTCTTATTCAAGGCCGTAGTCAGAAAAAAATTCCGGAAGGGGCTCATACTTTAGCACATAATACTGAATTTTAAAACAGTTTAATTCAAAATGATCAACAAATATGCAGAATTTCAGGGCAATGTGTGCAATGACAGCGGCGCAATGGCCCCAAATGGAGCGTGGAGACACCTCATGGAGAGAGCCACCCACGGATTTCAGTGTCAAGTGAACTTCACAACAGATGAAGCCGTTGAAGAGACCTGGGCGTCCAGGTGAAAAATTTACGGCCCGATAATGAGGCAAGTTTAAAGGTTTTTATGTAACGTAATTTCAGGGAGTGTTTGATCCCCCGAATCCCCTCTCCCCAGCTACGGTCTTGATCTTATTGCTACTTTATTTGTGAAAACCTAGCAGATATTTCTTATGAATATGTCAATAGAGAAAAAATGTATTTTATAAGACTTTATAGTTTTTATTGTGCATATTACAGGTGAAATTCCCGCTTGGAAAAAATGAATTTTGTGTCCTACCAATATTGAAGTACTAATTTTAAAAGCTTTTAAGACAGTAGTGTTGACTTAAATAGCAACATTAAAATATTAAACATAGTTTAGATAAGAAATTACAAGCTAAACCTATCATTTTTATCAAAAGTTTTCAGAGCGGATAATACCTAATTTCTCCGATAGCCGTGGCCTATGTTATTCTATGGAAAAATTTGTTACCATAATTGCTCATTACCAAGTGCATTTTTTTTAAATTTCGTTTTCACACTCAGAAAATTCACAATCGTTAAATCAGTACTCATTTTCAAAAAAATTAATTTTTTAAATTTTTAGTATTTTATTTTGCGGTTTAAAAATGAGAAAAATGCAATTTGTGTTAAATAATATTTTGTATAATATACATTTAGTAACTTAAGAAACTTTATAATTAGTATTTTCATATAAGTTTCGCTTAGATGTCATTAAAATTTGTAGTAATCAAATTGTTGTTATTAAAATTTCGTTTATACGTCCTTTTACGTCAGTCCCCTGAAAGAAGTATAAAAGGTGCTTTACTGTATTAAAAATGGGATAAATCAAGTTTTTGAAAAACGAGTAGTAATTTAACGATGGTGGATATTCTGAATGTAGAACCAAAAAAAAAAAAAAAGTAAGGTGTAATTGTGGAAATAAATTTCTCGTAGAATAACATGGGCGTTGGCTACCGGCCAGATTAGATATTGTTAGGGTGCCTAGAATGGACTAGTAATTTAGACACTCTAGATATTGTATGTTCTGAATCGGGAAGAGCGGGTAGTTAAAGGAAAAAAGACCAGAAGAAAAAAATAATATAAAGAAAACATTCAAATCTAGTAAGTTGTGGGCATTACAAAATGTTCTTCTATATTTATTTTCCTATAGAAATTCCCGCAATCCAAATTATTAATCAAAACCATTTTCCATGATGAGTGCAGACGATTTGCATATCAGAAAACTGCAGACGAAATTTTAAAAAATAGGTAAATTTCAGAATTTTTTTATTATAAAGGTCGATAATTGTGTTTCAAATTATCACAGTTATATGTTTCAACTATTAGTTTTAAAAATGTTGATGTTGGTGAGTTCTTTCGAAAAAAAAACTCATATTGAAATTTTACATCTCTAAAAGGGAAAAAAGCGATGATCCTACAGAGGCACCTACTGATAAACCTCAGAAAATTTCTCCCTGGCGTTATCTGCGCATAGGTGAAAAGGGTTGGTCCATTTATAAAATAAGAATGTCAGTAGTATCAATGATTCTACACATAGCAAACGAAACAAGAGTAATAGAAAATTTTCCCCTCTCTTTTCCATTGCTGTCTTCCCTAACGCGTGAGTAGAATCATCCTGGCACTTTGCCAACAGGGGATCAATCTAACGCGGCCGGAGAGTATTGAGCGACATGCATCAAAAGTTGACAGGTATTCACCAGTTTATTTCAAAGAGTAACTAAATATACATTCATAAGAAGTTTTATTTTGTTGAATCTTGTTGCACCAATCCTGTGCATTAATTTTTCAAATATAGTTAATTAAATATTTTTGTCGCACACAGAGACAGATATTTTCTAAAGATGGTGAAATCGTATTCAGTATCTCTGAAAACATGTAAATCCATCGAAAACAGGAAGACGAAAATTTGTACGAAACCAATAATTTCTTCTCTTGAATGTAGAAGAAATGATAAAATCTATTATAAAACTCTTTTAATAACCTTCAGAAAGAATTTATTCATTTTAACTTCATTATGTAAAACTAAGTCTCTCATTCATTTATCGATACTTTATTTCCTTGATCATGAAATTTCGAAGAAGAAGGGAATTATAAAACACTATTCATAGCTTGAGCTATGACTTTTTCCTGCAAAAAGTTACATAATTCTAACATACGTCGAATATTTTCGCCATCTGTTTTACTGTGAATCTGTTATCAAATAAAGATTTCAAATATTCAGAGTTGACCACTGGCTATCATTTCGTTTTCATCATAACTGGCAGTTATTTCAAGGGCAAAAAATGGGTGGAATGCACAATTTTAGAATTCGATGTCGTTCTTTGATTCAGGTGTCGAATAAAACAAAAAGTCTAAAAAACCCCGCGGGGAATATTTTAGTTTCGATTCCCGCGTAAAGTTTTTATGAAAAAACAAGTTTACAGATCTGGCGATGTATCGTTTCGTTTGGCATAAAATGTTATTTTTGACTTAAGTTAAGTAAACATTAATGGAAAAATTTTTGAATAAAACCTATTTTCTTTTTAATTAATTAATTATTTATCAAATTTACTTTTTTCTATATGGCTAAGAAGAAAATATTGGATTTGTAAAAAAAAAAAAAACTCGACATCCGGTTTTTGAAGGAATTACTCGTTTTGAGATGTCCTGAACATGATTTAACCCTTTATAGGAAATGTCTGTCTGTCTGTGTGTATCACCAAACTTTTATGGACGCTGTATCTCATGAACTAATCAACGGAATCCAATCAAACTCGATATTCAGCTGGACATTGACTTAAATTGGTACTGATTACTTATTGGAATCAATCACTCAACAGGTGACGCTGCCATCTCATTTTTTCCTAATTTTAAATTTGACAGTATATGAAAAAAATTTATATAAGTAGACATAATGAAAATTATTTTTAACTTTCCAATGTGAAATTTAAATAAATATATTTATTGATAATAGTAATGGTAACAAAAAAAAAAAAAAATTGCATGCGAAGTAGACTTTACTTCTCTTTCACCCTGAGAGGAAGTAACAATACAACTTTAAAACGAGTGATTTAACCATACGTTTGTTATAATATAAAACAAACTTATCGATTCCCCCCCCCCTGAAAATATGCGTTAGTTCAAATAATTCTAGAGCACAAAATCGACTTTCTTTCGCCATTGTTTTGCTTCTCTGAGATGAAAATCGTCTGCGTCCATAATGAAAAAAAAAAAAAATGTTTTATAAAAAATAATTTTAATGAATGATTTGTACTGCGTGAATTTGTATAAAAAAATACAGAATGAAAATCTGATGCCTATAACATACTAATTTTTTACTTCCATTACTCGACTACCGTAGGTAATGGAAGTATTGTATTCGGTTCAAAAATTCGATATTGAGATTTAGCCTGATTTGCATATTTTAAGGTCTCCCGAGTCTAAAACAGTGGTTTTTGGCAATTGGTCAGTGTGTGTGTAGGGGAATCTTCTGACTATCATATCTCCGAAACTAATAAAGATACATCTACGAAACTTCAGAATTAAGACAGAATTGATGTACAGATGAATTTTCCAAATTTTGGTGAAAATTTGAAAACTGGAAGTGGGACATCGGAAATTGGAAGTCCGTATCTCAAAAACGGCTCTAACGATTTTCTTCAAAGTTGCTATATAAATTCTCTATTAGATGCCCTTTCGATTGATATAGTTGGTTAGATCAGGAAAACTGATAGATGTCCTGTATAAATAGCTGAATTTCAGGTACTGCGAGTGGATTCCTTTCAAAACGGCTGTATGGATTTTTTTCAAACACCCCATATTAACCCTCTTTTAAATATCCTTTTGTATGTAATTGTTGTTTTTATTCAACAACTGAATATGCCAAGATTTAGTCAAAATCGGTGTCTCAAAAACAGCTCTAACGATTTTCTTGAAAGCTGTTACATAAACCCATTTTAGATATCCTTTCTCATGTTTTACGTGGTTATTATAGAAAAATTAATAGTCATCCTGATCAGATAGATCAGTTTTAGATCTTGGAAATTTGTGTATTAAAAAAAAAAAAAAAAACTCTGCTTCCCCCCCCCCCCTTGCTATGTAAACTCTATTTTATGTCTTTACGTTTTCATGCGTTTACTGCAAACTGTATTAACTTTCTCTTACTGGAAAATTTTTAGTTGTCTATTACATTAGCTCAATTCTATGTCTTCTGATCACATTATCTCCAAAAAGTGCATATAATACGTGTGTAGAAATAGTGGGTAATGGAAGTCGTGTGGTTGTTTCACACCAGATTTTTTTTTTTTTTTTTTATGTACAGTGGCGGATTTTTAGATTATATTTAAAATTTTACTTGTTGTTTATTTAAATAAAGGAAAAATAAAATAACAAATTATTTTTTAACACATTGAACATAGACTTATATGTATTTTTTAACTTAATTATTTAGAAATAATACTTTCTTAAAATAAATGAGTTAATTCCCATATTAAATAGAAGTTGTTTTTTTAAATCGACTTGAGTAAAAAATGCAATTCTTTGAGCTCATTAGTAGCTTTGTATTAAAGCGAACTTCAGTTTTCGATATTTATCAATAGTTAAGTTATTTCTGCTCATTCAACCACTCGTAAGTGGCAACAGCACTCTCGCTGCAACGGGCAACATCATTGTAAAGTGATCTAAGTTTATTAAAATTATTGGTATTAAAATCATTAATAAAATGAATGAATTGCTCAAATACTACAAATAACTTAAGTTTGAGCGTATTATGTTAACTTATCCAGTTTAGTGAATTTAACTCAAGATGAGAGGACGCGTTTCTTCTAGGCAAATGAGTGAAAATTCACTCACTTTGAGTTGTTTTCATTCTTTCATTTTAAGAGAGTAGAAAATCTATTTCAAAATAGTTAATGTTGTCGACAGAAATTGGGCTGAAGTTAATTCTCAATTGGTTTTATTTATTTACTTACCCATTATTAAAAAATATATATATATATTATTAGTTATTTATTAAGTTTCAAATATGAAGTTTCTGTTTCTAGGCCAATTTAAAAGCTGTATCTATGTAGCACTATAGTTTATATTTAGTTATTCCAGTAAAACACACAGCGAAAGTCTGATGATGCATAACATCGTGCCAACATATGTTATTGTTAACTAGTATATAACCCCGTCAAAAATGACGGAATGTGAAATCAATTAAGATAGTGAATCAACGAAGGGTTTGTCTGCTTCGCTGGTCACTATATTTAAAGAAAACTCTTTTCTATATCGCTTAAAAAAAAAAAAAAAAAAAAAAAAAAAACATGAAATTGCTCAAAAGCCCGCTTACTGTCCCTGCTGCCTTCAGCAGCGACCCACTCTTTCCCAGACTCTCGGGTGCCTGTCCCTTATTGCCTGTGACAATAGCTTACAGTGGGCTTCCATTTGGGTGCTTATTAGATGACAGTTTCGAAACGGACAGTATCGAAGAAAATGAAGTAGCAATTTTATATTTGAATCCCAGTTACATATGAACAACACTATACGTGGTGTACATAATATTTTCTTTCACATTATTTTCTATATTTATTTGATTTATTCGATCAACTATAAAACGACAACAATTTCACGCCAAATATAATATTACAATATGCTATGATAGGCTATATCTATCACGTGAGACAATTAATTATTTGTGGTTATAAAAGTAGTTGAGTTAGTTAATAGTAGTTGGTATATCGAAAAATAAATAATTAAATATGTAACTCTGATCATAGTACAGTCTTAATATAGCTCCCCTTGATGACTTTTGAATTTTTATCGCTATTTTAGACAAAAATACATAATTTATGCGATTTTTTTTTTTTTTTTTCTGTTTCTTTTCTTTTTCCTTTCCTTCTCTTACTTTTCTGTTTTTCAATATTTTATAATTTATTTCTATTTTTTATGCACTACTTGACTTAAAGTGGCTTTCACAAAAGTAGAGTCCTTGGCGAAAAATGTCCGATCTATTTCAGCATCAAAATTTTAAAATATTACCCAGGATTATCAATGAATTATCTTTCATGCCAAGCGCGATTCATCCGTGCCAAAAATATAGTATTTAAACAAAACAAAAACGAAAAAAAATCTAAGATTGAAGTATATTAAAAAAGGTTATGGTTTTTTTTTTTTTTTTTTTTGTGCTCCATTTCCATATTTTTATTTTTTTTTTTCACATGCATGAGCAAATTTAATATTTTATAACTTTTTATTTTTCGATTGAAAGCATATTTCACTTTATGCTTAAAAAAAAAAAAAAAAAAAAAAAAAAAAAAACTGGTAAATTTTTTTGTTAACAATTATAAATTTAAATGTCCAATTTCGAAGTTATTACCAGGTTATTATTTTCATATTTTAATTATTTTTTAAAAATCTAATCAAAACTTCGTTACAATTAAGGTACCAAATGAAAGGGACGATTTTTTTAAATCCGTCGGACTAAACAGCTTATCGATCGGACAATTGGATTTTGTTTAATTAATTAAAGTATGAAAGGCAACTTGCTATATAGATGAGTACGAACCGGAATCGTCACCTCTCTTGCAAATTATATAAATAGATTATGGAGAAAGAAATATTACAAAAACTATCTTTATAGCTCTACTTTTAAAGAGAAAACAGAGAATAGATTTTGTTTATGCTTTCTGTTTTATGAAATGTCTAAAAATTGAATGTCTGTCGAAAGAAATGCCTGTCTTTTATTTTGATCTGACTTTCTGACTCTGTAATTGATTTGGGTATTACTTTCGATGTCAAACTTGATTTTTCACTCCACATCAATAGCATTATTTCTAAAGCATATAAAAAACTTGGGTTTCTTAAGCGTAAAACTAAGGACTTTTCCAATCAGCTTGCGTTAAAAGTCTTATATTTCCGTATGGTTCACTCCAATCTGGAATATTGTAGTCTTATATGGGATCCTCTTTATGATAATAAAATCAAAATTCTAGAGCAAGTTCAAACTAAATTTGCACGTTATTTATATTTTAAAAGTTATCTTATTTATACTCATGTCATTTCTTCCTCGTATTTGCGAAGTATTTTTAATATTTCTAGTTTAAAATCTCGTCGTGACCTTTTTTGTTTATTATTTCTTTTTATAAAGTTATCAATAATATGACTGATTGTAATGATATTCTTAACTGTATTCAAATTAATGTGCCATGCCAACCAAGTCTCTTAGAAATAATCATTTATTCGTTACTCCATTTGTAAAATATAATTATATTGGTAATTTTTCATTATATAAAGTTTGCAAAATTACTGATGAGCTTTCTGTGAATTTGGATATTTTTAACAGGTCTTTTACATGTTTTTAAGGCTAGGGTGTTTCAGACTTTTAAGTTTATAACTTTTTTTTTTTTTTTTTTTTTTTTTTTTTTATATGTGTTTGATGTATTGTATTATAGCTTTATTCAAGCAACACTGTAATTGGATGTTTATGTAGTGTGCTTTTTTAAAAATAAATAAATTATCGCAATTTCGTGTATATAACCCGCGAGTAATCTATTAAAAAAACCTTACTTTGTATATCCTGCGAGCTATCATCCGGTGCGGGGTATCTATCGCGAACAAGGAGAAAATCAACATCAGTCTCATTTTCGTTTCGGAAGTCTGAATTATTAATGTATAACAACGATGAAATTGAGGACTGTGAAAAGGAATTTGATGAGGAGGTTAATAAAGATGATGAAGACGAAATGTCCCAAACAATATTACCACGTTTTCATTCTGATACGGAAGAATCCGATTTCGAGGGATTTGAATGAATTTTGTAAATAAATTTATTATTAACCTATAATTTTCTTATAAATTCAACAAAGGTGTTAATCATTAGAAGTTACTCCAGTTTATAGTAATTTATATAAAGAGAAAGATTAATACCTGCTTTTTCATTATAGGTAAGTAAATTTATTTGTTTATTTATATTTATTTGTACATTTGTTTATTATTTGTATCTTTTTCTACTTATTATTAAAATAATAGCCATTAGTATTGAAATTATAAATAGCGATTGCCGACCATGTGACTTTAGAAGTGCGGGGTATCTT
The DNA here is from genome assembly GCA_963930645.1 of Salticus scenicus. NCBI lineage: Eukaryota > Metazoa > Arthropoda > Arachnida > Araneae > Salticidae > Salticus > Salticus scenicus. Next base: position 309,483,485 of record OZ005653.1, read on the forward strand.
TCGGTTATAATTATTTTTAAATAATTCTTTTATGCTGCGGGTTACCTTCCGCTGCGGGTTATATACGCGAAATTACGGTAAATAAATAAAAGAGCTGTATTAGGCAATGCTGTTTTGCCATAGCACCATGTATAGTGCACTACTATAAATTAAAATTACCCCCCCCAAAAAAAAATAAAATAAAATAAAATAAAATAAAATAAATAAATAAATCTTGAAGCATTTTTCACAAAAATTCCATAATGTGTTTGAATATTTTTATGCAGCTATGTAAACAAATCATTACTACACTAATTATATCATAAAAAACACGCTGTTGTGGATCCATGTAATGTGTATATTAATTTTGTTTTGTAATGTGTAACATAAAGATAATAAAACACGTTTTAACCCTTTTATCCACCGACGCGACGGTATGTAAAAGTGCCATTAGTTTAAAAAACGTATAAGATCTAATTTATGGATGAAATGTCAAAGATATTTCAAGAATAGAACGTAACGGCGGGGACACTATATAATCAATCCTTTGTTTTGCGAGAAATTCTTGCTTAATTTTCTAGAATTAGGTCATAAAACAAGATTATAGTTGCTAAAACTCGATTCTTGTATTCGCTTTTATTTGCAGAGATTTTTAAATGAGTTTGACCCGGGATCCGGACATAATATCGCGGGACAAAATATCGCCGGCAAAATATCGCATAAAAAAATAGTATGATCTATTTGTAAATTTGTATTTGTGTCACGGGGGATCTCTGGTGAAGGCCACAGGATCTTAGAAATCTAAATTAATTAATTAAAATAAATAAATACATTATAGAATGGAATTTTATTACTTTATATATATTTAATTTTAGGTTTTTTATTATTTGCTTTTCACCATTAAAAATACATTTTAAAAATATTGTACTTCACTGCTGACATCAAAGCTGAACACTGTTCAGAAACCTTAATTAAAATTTTTAAAATAGATAAGTACGATTGAATTCTTTATGAATAATCTTGACAAAAGTTAATTAACATAGTATTTGAACTCTTTTAATCAAAATTTATAACAATTTTTGAGGTACATTTGTGAGTAACTATGGTATGTGTTGTTATGAAATTTTATACAACATTATTAATAATTACCAATTTCTTTTTGCATTCCATTCATTTTTGTAGGCGATATTTTGTCCACGCGATATTTTGTCCCGCGAGATTTTGTCGCCAACCCGACGTTTGACCCCTCGGTAAAAAAACAAAGGCTCTAGAATTCTAATAAGGGTTTCTAGAACTCGCTTTCAAAGGGGACTAGAATTTATAAGGTTGATATGGAACTATTTTTATTAGAGCCCCAATTTAGATTCTAGATGTCAGTTACAGATTTTTTTCTCAGTGAAGAAAGGTTTTTATAGAGTGTTTTCGCTGTGTTTGCTCGGCATTTTTCACGATCTTCGGTGTGTCATAATGTCTATATTATTTCAAGAAACTCCTACCAATAACCAATCTTAGAAAAAATCTAAGAAACATAAAAAGTTAATACTTTTTAAAGATTCAAATATCTTTTTAGACCTCTTTGGTGTACTAAAGTACTTCCTCATAAAATCCTCATTAATTACGATGGGAAAAAAAAAAAAAAACTATAGATGAAATTCTGTCTATGACAGAATTTAATTTAGTACGACAGGACTACTTATACATTGCTTAATACTCATTTACTAAATATTTTAATTAGTAAAATAATCTTAAACACAATTTCATATTTATTATTAATAATTAACAGTCTCAATTTTTGCAGAACAAAACATGTTATTAAAATAAATTATAAGCCAATTATTCGATATTTAAATTATACTTAAAATTCGTCACAGATTAATCAATATTAATCCATTAATTTCACAAAAACATAATTAATATCAATATACTCATCTTATAAATCGGAAAATAGCACACATTTTAACTAAATTTCACAGTTTTAGTCTAAAAATATCTGAAAACACTAGTCTAAATAATCAGGAAAAATTCAGCGAAGACCCATTGGCACTGTGGTCAGAGTACACACCTACTAACCCGAAGGTTGTGAGTTCAATCCTAATCAATAGGAAGTGAACAGAAAAAAATATAATATAAAAGTATTTACGAAATTCACAAAATATTTTAAGACAGAGTAAGAAATTAAATGGTAAAATTAGATATTGGCAGGCATTTTCGAAATGGAACACTATAAATTGGTAACGACGCAAGACGGCAGATTGAAAGGAATAGCTCTGTCGTACTAATAAGGTGATGTGCATAATTTTTATTGCATATATCTAAAAAAAAATAATATATATATATATTATTTAGCTGTTTCATAATACGGTAAATAAAGGTTTAAATAAATCTCACTGTATCCGAATTCTTTTGTAATTTCTTATAGATAAAACAATATAATATAATAATTATATCATTTTCTACGAGAATCATGTTGTAACGGACAGGAGTAACATATATTCAAGCCATTCAGTTTCAACCTAGGTATTCTAGAAATATTCTTCGATATCAGAACGCGTACAGACAAACAGAGAGAAAGCCAAACGAGTCGAACCATATTGTATATATATTTCTTTTTATCTTTATTGAAAAGTGTTAAAAATAATTGTTTTATAACGACTTCAAAGAAATAACTTTTTAATGTTAGTTTCGCGGCCCTCCCCTCTGTAGTATTTATTTAGATGATTATTGAATTTGAATTAGAAAAACAGATTTATAATTCTTGCGATGTGAAACTCTAATAACACAGGAAAGGTCCAATTACACAGGCATTTTCTTGTAGATATTATGATGAATTTTATTATATACGAATTGTTGACATATTTAACACAATATAGGTGACCAGATAAGCATATTACTATAAAATGGTAGGCATAATTGGGGTAATTAAATAATTTGGAGTGGGAGCCCAAAACGACGACTTCACCCGCTCCAATTTCTTCATTAATTTCGCCAGAGCTCTAGTCGAAGCCAAATTCAAAATAGTAGAGAAAAAATGGTTGCAATTATGTTACGTATAAACACATACAATTTTTGAAAAGGTTACCACATAATTGCAATTCAAACGGTCCTCACTAAACGCCAATACTCGCCATGAGAACACGGAACTTTTAAGTAAAATTAATGTAGCATATTGTGAGACAAGGAATGCACTCAAGGCGACAAACTGCCTTTATTTTCAAGGTGAAAAGAAATCGAATTAGAAAATGTCATAACATGCTTTTGTAGATCTGCATTACGTTAAAGAACGAATAATACATGATCAAAGGTTTCGATAGAGTTGCAATTAGCAAAAGATACATATGTGGGAAGAGGGAGGATGAAAAAATTAAGGTAAAAGAACATACTGTATGTGAATTTAAGTTGCAATTTAGAGGTCATAAAAATGGGTTCATTACATAATTTTATTTATTTATTATTATTATTATTATTATTATTATTATTATTTATGATAATATGTTTTTTTAGAATATGTGATAATCGACATCACACCCTCCACCCACTGTTGCCAGATTTGGGGACTTTTTATTCAATATAGTCATCAATACATTTTAGAAGTGATATTTGATATACATAATAGGCTATTAATCTTCGAAGTGATTAGGCAACCATTACAATTAAATTTTAATGATGGATATTGAATTAAGAAGTCCCCAAATCTAGCCACATTACCTCCACCCTCTCCTTTCGAATCACTGAAATACTTTCTAGAAAGAAATGGATCCACCTGTTACAAAAAGGACACAAATATCAGCATATATAATTTTGGCGACGTAACTATACTGACAGAGCAACCCTGGCGAGCGAGCTTGTTATGGCATCTCACGGTTAACACCCAAGGCAATATCATTTAGAAGGCGGCTTTTTAAAAACTTCGGGAAAAACCATAGCTAATGGTTCACAATCTATTTGTTTTCTTTTTTTGCACCGACGCACTCGGATATGACCGCGAAAAAATCGATTACGATTCTTTGAAGACATGCATGTCCGATTAGCATGTCATTCGAATCTTCCTGATAAGTTGAGGTGTGATTCTGTGCGGGTGTATTAACTAGAAATTGTTTTGTTGAAAATCGGTCTTTAAAATTACTGCTTTAGAGTTATGAAATTTTGCGTACACGTGCATTAAAATGTATAAATATCAGGGTCCGACTTAGACTACCTCGAACCCCGGGGCAAGGTTATTCTGGGGGCCCCCCTTGCAGTGGCATAAGAGGTCTTTAGGTTGCAAAATTTCAGCTTATGCCTGTTGGGGGTCCCTTCCAGAAGGGGGGCCCAGGGCAACTGCCCCGCATGCCCTGGTGTTAATCAGGGCCTGATAAATATTGAATATATTAAAATATCTTGAAAACTATTAAATTTTAAAAAAATTCAAATTTAAAATTTTCATTTTTCTTGAAAATTTTTAAACTGTTTTATGCGACTGAGTTTTCTAAATAATTTTTCTGCATTAATTAGTGTATTGATTGATAAGTTAAATTTTTTAAAAATATTTTTATCTTTGAATTTAAAAAAAATTGCATGAAGTTTTAGCCTTATTTATTCATTTATGTTTATGGAAATCTGAAGGATGTATAAGTTATTTGCTTCTAAAAAAGCATAGCAAAAATATTCAATGAAGTTTTCTTTTTTCTTTTCTTTTTTCTTTTTTTTTTTTTTGGTTACTATTTCCTCATGAATGAAAACAAGGCTAGAGAAGGAGTACGCAACTTGTAATGGTAGGTAAAGTTATTTTTAAAAAGCAGTCGCTTAAATTTAAAAATAAATTCTCCCTTATCTTTCAAAGGAAAAATTAACTGTTTTTATCACTTTTAGCGTGGTAGCGTGGCCGAGCGGTCTAAGGCGCTGGTTTAAGGCACCAGTCTCTTCGGAGGCGTGGGTTCGAATCCCACCGCTGCCAGGGCAAATCTTTTGCGTTTATGCATTCAATTTCAAAGAGTTTGTAAAATCAAGTTAATCTGTTGGAATAAATAAATTTTGTGGTTTTGAGCTTTGTTTGAAAGGAAATTTGTTTTTGCATGATATTTAGCTAAGACATAATATTTAGCTAAGACATAATATTAAAAATAGGGAAATTGTTGTGTAATTGGTTAGTAAAAATTGTATATTTAAAATATTTAAATGTATGATTACACATTTGTTGTCTTATTTTATTATTTTATTTATCATTATTATTATTATCAATATTATTTTAAGACCTACAGTCGGCAACAAAATTGTCCGAACACTAGCAAAAATTCCTATGCAAAAAATGTACAGTTCATACGGTTTTGTTAAATAAATCCTAGTCGAATCCTGTTCTTAGTCAGTGTAAGAACATGATTCCATAAGGATTTATTTAACAAAACCGCATTAAGTGTATTTTTTATACATAGGAATTTTCGCTAGTGTTCGGACACTTTTGTTACCGACTGTACGTCCAACACTTGAATTTTTTGGCTTATTTATGACGCTTTTTCAGGCGTCATAACTTTTAGGCGCCATACCCGAAATTTATAGCTATTACTACTGAAATAATTAAGAATTTTTATTATTATTATTATTTCTAATTCGTTAAATAATAAGTTAAAAAAAAAAAAATTACATGTCTGCGTCCATTCGCTCGTCAATGTGTTATACATTAACGCAATGACAAATAATTTTTTATTTAAATAAATAAATAAATACTATTATTATTATTATTAATATAATGATAAAACCGCAAGGAAAAGATCGTAACTTTTTGACCAGCAAAAGAAAAAACTGTAGATATATACTTTGGTTGCACTGAACATTAAGAAATTAAGAGGGCTTTTTGCCGATCGTTGCCGGCAGCCAATCTGCACTTTTCTAAAGAAAACACCCAGATTTTTAATTTCTAGATGAAAACTTTAGTCGATTCTACACAGAACTGGCTCTTTCTAATAAGTTATCGACGCAAAAAAATGTCGAATTTTTATCGCTATAATTAATCGAAAATTCTCTTGCTCATTTTCACATAACTGTAAAACTAAGGGCGCTTAAGTAACTGTAAAACTAAGGGCGACCCTCTTCACTTACCGTCGCCGGAAGCCCGAGCCAATGTTATTCTATGGGGAAATTTTCTTTACAAATAACTTATTAACTAATACAAATTTTTAAATTCTGTTTTCACATTCAGAAAATTCCTAACTGTTAAATCGACGGACCTTTTTTAAAAATGTATTTTTTTTTTTAATTTTTAATATTTTATTTTGAAATTGCAAAATGAAAAATTTGCATATATTGAAAATTCGTACTTTGTAGCTTCAAAATAAAATATAAAAATTAAAAAAATATTTCTTTTTTAAAAAAAAAAGGTCCGTCAGTTTAACTGCTGGAAATTTTCAGAATGGGAAAACAGAATTAAAAAATATGTTTTGTTAATAAGTTATTTGTAAAGAAAAATTTGCCATAGAATAACATTAGCTTCGGTTTCCGGCGGCGGTGAGTGTAGCGGGCCGGGCCATTAACGGCTAAAGAGAAAAACTAAATAATATATATATATATATTGGTATTTTCATCTATCTTTTGTTTGCTGAATGTTACAAAGGTATTAAATTATTCAAATTATATATATATCTTTTTTCGCATAAGAATGCTCTAAAATCTTCAACTCAATTGTTTCAATTTCCAAAAATTAAACTTTTTAAATTATTAACATTATTTTGAAAAATACGAAAATAGTCTTTAAACATTAGAAAACTTTTTTTCCCCATATAAATTACTCTTCTCATTTAGGGTCCCTGATCTAGGAAAACGATCACCACGACCCGTATAAGAGGTGGCAACCGATGGAGTGGAGGAGAATATCAAGATCAGGATGGTCTGGTTGCCAACATAGATATAGTAATTTATACTGATCTATCATCCCATTGTTATCATGCAAAAATTTTTGATGCCGAAAAAATTTTTTGGCATCAGCCGTATAGTGGTATAGAAACCACTGAAACTCGGCAATTTTAATACAATAGAATAGAATATTGATGAATTTTCAAAATGCCGAAACATTGCGTCTTTTAATTCTTCTAATAAATTTATGAAAAGAAATGGATAAGTTATCATAAAAGTAAATTATATTTGACTAAATTATGAAAAATATAATCTTTATAATCAGTTGCTTTGTTATTATTATGAAATAAAAACTGGTTTGATTTTTAATGGAATACGTTTTTTAAAGTTTGATATTTTTTTAAGATTTTATATTAGTAAGTATAATATAGAATTTTCAAAATTCTTTTAAATATAGTTAGCAGCGGCGTAGGTAAAGAACGTTAGTTTTGGTATATAAAAAGAGTTTAACTTCAAATATTAACTAAATTAATAAATATATAAAAGAAAAAAAGAAAGAAAAAGTAAAATTAATTTGAAATTGTATCTGCAGTTTTTGATTCACCTTTAGTACATAAATTATTCATAAATTTTATTTTCTAAATTATCTGGGTGTATTCACTCGGAGAAAGACGGCCATATTGTGGACTTTTCTCCGAGTAAAAAGAAATCATCCCCCCCCCCCACCAATGATCAATCCATAGACCTTATATAGATAGACAATGCCACCAATAGGATTTCCCATTATAGTGAATGTCTTCAACATGAGGGTGTAATCTGATACCTTCATCCTTTGCGGTCAGCGCCGTATCTCACGTGATACGGACTTGAGGAGATTCTTCCATAAGAGAGCACTTATTTTTGTAAGAATTCAAACAAAAAATTCTCCCTATCAAAATGGTTTCTCACAAAAGAAACTTTTTTATAATTAATCTATGGCATTTTAGCTTTCCAACGATGCGCAAATCTAAAAGTTTAAATGAAAAGTATGTGTACAATACAGAAATTAAAAAAACCCAAAACTACTTTCTTTCCAATGGAAAAATAACATAATATTCATTCTCGTCTCTCTCTCTCAGGTCCGGATCACGTGATAATTTAGCTGGGGAAGCTAGCTCATGTCGCGGACAGATAATGAAGGGGGATGCGTGGTCTATCTATATAAGGTCTATGGATCAATCCATGTCTTATTACTATATCTATGGTCGACAACCCTTTGCATGGCAAGAGAAGGAGGAATACTTCCCTTCTGCTTCTGCTCTATAAGTGTGTGGTACGTTCAGCACTATGGCTATGCATGGGATTCGGAAATGTACTGATGTATTTTATAATATAAATTCAGAACATTCGAAAAGTTTTAGCAAAGAGATGTAGTATATGAGCTCTCTTCTTCACAAAAATGTTCACGCTGTATAATAGTTATTGAAAAGTTTTCTATGAAAACAAAATAAAAACATAAAAATAATAGTTATATTTTGTAATTCTAATTACAATTTCATCAATAATTGTTTGGTGACGATAAGGTAGATTTTTTCTATATTATTTGTATAACTGCATGAATTGTATGTAAAATAAATAAACGGTTTCTTTTACTTCATCTTCATATTAAAACTGTAAAACCTATCATATTCGTTTGTTAACAATAAATATCATTAGCATAAAATCCTCATCTAAAATTAGAATTTATTTTACTAATATCTTTTTAATTATTATTAGTATTAATAATTTTTCTTTTTTATATTCGCATGTTTATCATATAATTTGTCACAAATTGTAAAACATCTATATATATTTTAAATAAACTTCATTGTTACGTATCATACAGTTTCCAATACAAGTGCAATATACACTAAAAAAATTTGTGGTACAGAAATTTACACAATAATATTGAGGTAGCTTATTTGCTACAACCATGTGGAGAAATGTTAATAGCTGTATCTATGTGACCATAGCACGTTATACTACGGTTACAGCTGCAGTGATGCCAGATGGTCGAAAATTATTTCCCCAAACAGGTCTTCAAATCAGGGTTTTCGAAAAAATCTCCAACTTGATTTCTACTAAAAAGGGAAAATAAAAAATTTTTCAAAAAAAAAAATAAATAAATAAATATATATATTGTAGTATCTTGGAGAGTGGCAGAGAATTATTGACTTGACTAATCAGAACAAGAAATTTATATATTTTCCAAATTTTAATTTAACTAGATTAATTTTTAGAAATTTACAATATATACAAATTTTGCTGTATTTCATCTATATGAAAGGGTTTTCAATAAGATAGTGAGTTCTACAGTATATGGCTGGAAGGAATATCAGATAAAGTCCACAGTGGTTTTCACCAGTCCGTGACCGCTTCTGCAGTCTTTTCCGGAAAATAATATGAGTTCGTAACCTTTCCCTAGGTCTAGCCCGACCTGCTCTGGGAATCCTGCCTTTCCAAACTCCGGCAGTGAACTCCTGTTTTCAGTCTCTCATCGTAAAAATTACAGTTCGTATTGGGCGTGTTTTTCTGAAAACAAAATCTCAGATGCAGGCCCTGATTCGCTCGAAATTCCATCATCGGTTCTGACGCGTTGAATTCTTCTCGAAGGAAAAGTTCTCAAGGCACGCGGCTTCCCACGTTCATCAAAGGGAAACGGACATACCTTTCTACAAAGGAGAGATGTTCCGCTGCGAGCCGTTAGGCCCCAGACTGTCTGCTTCTTTGTACTGAAATGTCTCTTTCAATGATATATTGGAGTCGGAGTGTCTGCCTTTACAGCTCCCCTCCCCTTAAAGAAAAATTCGGGGCCATTTTGGGACCGAATTTTCATCAGAAGAAGCTGAAATTAGGATATTCAAATTCACTTCTAAAAGAGGCAATAGTCCCTACAAATTGGAATATCTACCAGAAAAATATAATGTTGATTTTTCAACAAAACCAAAATAATTAAACACTACCTTAATAATTTTTACACTTAAAATATATACTTCTCTGATTATACTGATTAATTTAAAAACACCAAAAAGAAAAAATTTTAATTTTGAAAATTTCACTTGCTTATTTACAATACAAAAAATTTCTTTTGCTTTTAAAGTTACATTCGACTTAAACAGTCTACGTGAGCTATTTCACGCCCTGGCCGGTGTATTACAGTGTAATCATATGGCTGCAGAGTTAATGCCCATCTCATTAATCGAGGGGTTTTCCCAGCATTTCTCTTCAACCAGACTAATGGATCGTGATCTGTTTCAATAGTGAATTTTTGTCCATCTAAGTAGTGCTTTAACTTTTTTATAGCGAATATTATCGCAGCACACTCTTTTTCTGTCGTAGTGTAATTTCTTTCGGGAGCAGTAAATTTCCTGCTCAAGTATAAGATAGGGTGCTCTTCCTTTTCTATTCTCTGAGCGAGGATTACCCCAACCCCTAAGTCTGATGCATCGGTCTGTACGATAAAGGGATGCTCGTAGTTCGGAGCATAAAGAATAGGTTGGTCTGTTAATTTCCGTTTTACTTCCTCGAATGCTTTTTGCATTTCAGCGGACCATTCTATGCTTTCTTTGCGATTTTTCCCTTTTAACGCTCTAGTTAGAGGCTCAACAATAGTGGCATAATTTTCGATATAGCGGGCGTAGTATCCTACCATTCCGAGAATTTGTCTAATTTCTGTTTTAGATTTCGGGATCGGAAAATCCAAGACTGCCTGGATTTTAGCTTCTGCGGGCGACCTACGTCCGTTCCCTACAACGTGCCCCAAGTATGTTACGCTGTCTTGCGCAAATTGACATTTAGAAGGTTTTATTTTCAACTTTGCATCCTCTAGTTTTTTTAAAATTATGTCTAAATGTTCCATATGCGCTTCCCAAGTCTTTGAAAATATGGCGATATCGTCTAAGTACGGTACGCAAAAGTTTTCACAGCCCTGTAATAATAGTGACATAAATTTACTGAACCTATATGGGGCATTCACTAATCCGAAAGGCATTACTAAGGGTCTAAAATTTCCCCAAGGAGTGGAAAATGCAGCATATCTTTGCGCCCTAGGTGTCAGTGGAATTTGCCAATATCCTTTCGTTAGATCTACAAGCGTGATAAATTTAGCACTTGAAACTAAGTCCAAACGATCTTCGATGTTCGGTATTGGAAAATATTCGGTTCTGGTTATGGAATTCAAAACGCGATAGTCCAAACATGGGCGTGGCTGTTTGTGGGGGGCTTCTACTAAAATTAAAGGACTACTATAGTCCGACTCCCCTATTTCGATTATTTTCAATTCAAGCATTCTTTTGATCTCTCTTTTGAGAATTTCTGTCTGTCTTTGAGACATTCTGTACGGTTTAATTCTAACCGGTTTGTCGGAAATTAATTCGATGTCGTGCTCGATGAGATCGGTGCGCCCTGGATCATTTGAAAACAGGTCCCTGTGGCGATCCAAAACCCCTTTTAATTTCTCTATCTGATCGGTAGTATGTTTCATTTCTAAATTTCCATTTCTTACGATTTCGTTGAAATCATAAACATTTGGGTCAGAGTGTGGATATACTATTTCTAAATCTGTTTCTTTATTATCCACGCTAGTGATTTCACTAAACAAAACATTTATCATCTCTGCCCTTTGTCTATAAGGTTTCAGCATATTAACGTGGAATACTTGAGAGGGCTCCCTCCTACCTGGAATATTCACAACATAGTTAGTCTCCGAGATTTGTTTCTCCACTGTACCCGGTCCGATCCAACTTACGGCGAATTTATTCGGCTTGTACGTCGCAACCACTAGAACTTGGTCTCCCGGTTTAAATTTCCGGTCAACTGCGTCCCGATCGTACCAAAGCTTCCTTTTCTCTCTAGCATCTTCCATCGATTCAATAGCTAATTCTTGGCATTTTTTTAGCCGATTTATAAGATCAAAAATGTATTCAGTAACGGGCGTTTGTTCCTCGTTTTCGATTCCGCATAATTTTTCAAAAATTATTGTCTCGGGAGTTCTTAGATTTTTGCCGTGAACGAGTTCGGCAGGGCTATATCCGGTAGATTGATGCACGGTAGTACGCAACACCAATAATGCAAATGGAAGATTTTTCTCCCAATCTGCTCCGTTTTCTAAGCATAACACTTTTAATAATCGCTTTACGGTGCGGTGAAATCTCTCAATCGCTTGGGATTGGGGATGATGTATGGAGCTATGAATCACTTTTATTCCAAACTTTTCGAAAAAGGTCTCGGTCAATTCACTCGTAAAACTTCTTCCTAAATCTAATTGAATCTCTCGCGGGAACCCGAATCTGCTAAACATTCGTAAGAACCCGTTTATCACTGCTGGAGAAGTGATTTCTTTAAGCGGTATGGCCTCCGGATATTTCGAAGACAAACACATAGCTGTCAAAAGATACCTATTTTCGTTTTCACTTAGAGGGAGTGGTCCCGTTAGATCAGCGGAAAACCGAGTGAACACTTCGGTTACTATGGGAACCCTTTTCATAGGCGCTTTCTTTACCTCTCAAGGTTTTCCTATCACCTGACAATGGTGACACGATAATACAAATTCCTCTATTTCTTTGACCGAATTTGGCCACGCGAAATACCTGAAGATTTTATCTTTCGTCTTTGTGACTCCGAGATGTCCGCCAACATTCGAATGCCATAATTCCATTACGTCTTTTCTAAGTGTTACAGGAATAATCACTTGTTTTCTAACCTCCCCGCGATTTGTTTTAGATTGTCTAAAAAGGATTTCATTTTCTAAAATGAACTCGGAATTACCTTTGTTCGCTTTTTCAAAACACGGATTTAAAGTCGCGTCTTCACGCTGTAATCCTTTCAGCCTTTCTCTATTCACCCCTAGAAGGCTTAGAGACTTCTCTTTCTCAGAGGGGGGAATGACAATAGGGGTTTCTTCCCGTATCTCGGCTACTGCGTTGGTGGTTTCGGATTCTCGTAATCTCTCTCTCTCCTCTTTTTCGCTCTGCCTTTTTTTCGCGCGAGTTACTACTTGGTTGATTAACTCTGGTTTTTTCATTTTTGCGCCTTCGATAATTTCATGCGTTTGATTACCCAAAAGATAATGATTCATTTCCAGTGAGTCGTCAACTACTGCCGCTTTCGTGCTAACAGTCCCAATATCTGCAATCTTAAGCGTAACACTAGCGATCGGCAGGCAGTGTAATTCTTTCTGCAACGGCTGTTTGAGCCAAATACTTTCTCCGGTTAATTGCTCCGGTTTTATGTATTGTTTTCCTATAAGATCGAAGCTTGCTCCACTGTCACGAAGGGTGACAATTTTGACGTCATTTATTTCGGCCTCCCCTAAATAAGGTGCGAAACAAGATCCTAAATCGTCTGTAATTCCTATCTGATTTACAACTGCTGTTGATTGATCTTTAATTAATTTCGGACAATTAGTTTTGTAGTGCCCGACAACGGAACAATAAAAACATCGGATCTCTTTCTTTTTCTCATAGGCGTTCTCTTTTCCTTTGTTTTCCTGCGATTTTGTCCTATCGCGCCAATTAAATGGCTTTTTTTCTTTGTTTTCTTTTGAAAATGTAAATTTATTTTTATCGGGTTTTCGGTCATCTTTTTCTTTACCGACCCAATTTTTCTTTATGGCTTTCCTAACGGATTCAAATTCATCTAGTTTAATAGCTAATTCTTCGGGATCAGTCTCTTTCGCCCAAGAATCTAGAAACTTCTCTTTCATCTCTGCGCTAGCCCTTTTTTTTATCTGGTCGCAAATTAGTAATTTCTTCAAGCTCTCAAAGTCCCCAATTTTTAGTTTTTCCAACCGACCTAACAAGAATGTTTCCAAGTCATAAACTAAATCTCGAAATGACGTTCCACTTGATCGCTGGTGGTTGTTAAATTTTTGTCTGAATGACTCAGCGTCAACCTTAAATCGATCTAACAGATAATTTTTGATGTAATCAAAATCTTCTAATTTATCCGCCGGTTGTCTTAATATCTGTTCTGCTAATTTGGTGGGTAACAAAGCAAGTAATTGATTTACATAGTCTGAGCTCTCTAACCCCAATTTACTCGCTTGACGTTCGAATAGATTTAAATATAAAGCCATGTCAGAATTTAACTCATCAAATTTGTGAATAATAGATTTAAGTGGGGGAGTATATTTCCGCTCTTCTCTGCTAGAGTTTAAGCTTGTCGTTTCTATACTTTGAGATAACCTGAGACGTTCTAATTCGAATTCTCTCTGTGCTTTTTCACTTTCAATTTGGGCTAAACGTTCCTCTTTTATTTCTTGCGCTAATCGTTCTTCCTTGATTAATTTAATTTGGGCCAAAGCCACCTCTAATTTAAATTCTGCAGATTGTTCAATTTTTTTTATTATGGACCTTGTCCCATCGGTGGGCAGAATATCTACTTCCCATTCTTCTGCTAAAAATTTTAAATCCACTTTCGAATATTCGTGCAAAGCAGCCATGATTTTTGATTTGAAATTTTCCTAACACAATTTTCCTAAATATTCTCAATTTCCTAATTATTCGCAATACACATTTAGCAATTATTTAAAATTTCAAATACAAGCACAAATTAAATAGATAACTAAATAGTACACACTTTAATACCAAATTGGCTTTCGGATTCCTGCAATATTTTGCAATACTTTTTACCCAATTTAAGCTTATGCTTACAAGCAATTTAAAGAGAACAATTAATATACACAAAAATAAGGAGTTCTTTCACACTGTGCAACCATAGATTATACCCTAAATACACACAACTTAAAATTCTGAAAATTCTCTTATGAATATAATTTAAATATATCATTCACAGTTTATTTTTCTGCAAACTTCCATTTTATAATAAATATATCTACTTAATTTTCAGAATTTTCTATTTAGGAATAACAAGAACCCTTTTTTTTCTGCTTTCTTTTTAAATTTCAATTTCTTTTACAATTTTACTTCCTTTTAATTTTCTTCAAGGTTAAGGAAATTTTCTTTTCCAACATAAATTTAAAATTCTCTTAACAAATTAACTATTTTGTCAATTCTAAACTTTTAAATAATGAATTATTTCATTTAATTTAATTAACTAACCTGTTAATTTTAGACATTAAGCATTTCGCTCAAACGTTAAAAATTTTCTGCAACAATATACAAAGACAAACAATTTTTTTTTTGTTTTTACTAATTGCCTCTCAAGAATGAACGGAATATCCTTACCTTTACTGATGTTTTTCATCTAAGGTGGGCACATCTCCGCTGAGCACTCTTTTAGCAGGCACAAGACCACTACTCCAGGGATCGATGCTCCTCTCCTTGATCTTTTGAAAGGGCACTCCGTCACTCCTGCGCTAGACTGGCTCTCCGTACGCTGTTTGGCTTCTCCCGTCTACGTCGAAGGACTTCGTAACGCTGCTTCCGTACTAGGAACCGGTCGATGTCACGACGATGCCTCCGCTGGTCGAGTGCGTTTTCGGTACTGGGAACCCCGGTCGTTGCCTCCGTTGTTGACTGGTCTGCGCTGAGGATCTCTTCTGAATTCTGGAATCTCTTTCCTCGCTTCTGCTTAGATTCACTCTTCTCTATATACTGTAATCCGATAGAGCTGCCACCAAATTTTCTTTATTCTATTAGTCTGTAGTATCTTGGAGAGTGGCAGAGAATTATTGACTTGACTAATCAGAACAAGAAATTTATATTTTTTCCAAATTTTAATTTAACTAGATTAATTTTTAGAAATTTACAATATATACAAATTTTGCTGTATTTCATCTATATGAAAGGGTTTTCAATAAGATAGTGAGTTCTACAGTATATGGCTGGAAGGAATATCAGATAAAGTCCACAGTGGTTTTCACCAGTCCGTGACCGCTTCTGCAGTCTTTTCCGGAAAATAATATGAGTTCGTAACCTTTCCCTAGGTCTAGCCCGACCTGCTCTGGGAATCCTGCCTTTCCAAACTCCGGCAGTGAACTCCTGTTTTCAGTCTCTCATCGTAAAAATTACAGTTCGTATTGGGCGTGTTTTTCTGAAAACAAAATCTCAGATGCAGGCCCTGATTCGCTCGAAATTCCATCATCGGTTCTGACGCGTTGAATTCTTCTCGAAGGAAAAGTTCTCAAGGCACGCGGCTTCCCACGTTCATCAAAGGGAAACGGACATACCTTTCTACAAAGGAGAGATGTTCCGCTGCGAGCCGTTAGGCCTCAGACTGTCTGCTTCTTTGTACTGAAATGTCTCTTTCAATGATATATTGGAGTCGGAGTCTCTGCCTTTACAATATATATATATATATATATATATATATATATATATATATATATATATATCAAGCAGATTTAAGTGGACCTAAGCCCAGATTTTTCCCCAAATGAAAGCAATTTTTGAAAAAAAAACCCAAATAACAATAAAGCTCTTGAAATTCCCTGGTCGTAGGGATAAATCATTACGTTGCCAACATTGACAGAAAGTTGAAGAACTCCCCAGATTTGTCCCGAAAAATTTTAGAATTCCCCAAAAAAGTCCCCCACAAACATTTGGTCCCCAAAATTGTCCCCAGAAGCCTCAAAAATCCCCAATCTGGTATCACTGTACAGCTGGTAAAATTTCTCTACATGGGGGTGGCAAGTAAGCTGCCACAATATTGTTGTGTAATATATGGCACAAAATGTTTTACAGCGCAGTTGCGAAACATAGTTGCAGCTGCAACTGATTCGAAATATTTTCATATCTAAACTCAACTCAGTTGGAACATGGAAATCCATAAAAACTCCAAATGAAGGCAATTTTTGAAAATAATCCCCAAATAGCAATAAAGCTATTGAAAGTCTCTAGTCGTAGGGATAAATCATTACGTTGCCAACATTGACAGAAAGTTGAAGAACTTCCCAGATTTGTCCCCAAAAATTTTAGAATTCTCGAAAAAAGTCCCCACAAACATTTGGTCCCCAAAATTGTCCACAGAAGCCTAAAAAATCTCCAAAATGGGGCCAAAATCCCCAATCTGGCATCACTGTAACAGCTGGTAACAATTCTCTACATGGTGGTGGCAAGTAAGCTGCCTCAATATTGTTGTGTGATATGGCACAAAATGTTTTACAGCGCAGTTGCGAAGCATAGTTGCAGCTGATTCGAAATATTTTCATATATTTTCACATCTAAACTCAACTCAGTTGGAACATGGAAATCCATAAAATCTCTAGTCTAGATCACTTTTGGTTCATTCTCCAATATTCAAGGCCTTTACCATAATAGTTCTAACCACACGAACCTTCATTTTCTCTCAAGATTATAGCAATTTACTCTACCATACTCAGATTACCATTACAGTCCAAAAAAGAAAAAAGAAAACCTTATAAGTTCCGATGGCTATCAAGCCGAATCTTTCTATTAAATCAGCATTCCACCAAGGGTGCAGTCCGAGGATGGTAAATCACAGAACCTCCCCAACCATTAACTATGGCCTAAATAGGTGTTCTGCACAATTCTGCCTCCGCCGAAAGGCAGTTATTGTTCGAGTCCACTATCGCGGATGTTCACAAAGCATCATCATCTTTTTTTGACTGTTATTATCATATTTAGACACGACCGTACAAAATGCTGAAGGAAAAATAAAAATATTTGTTGAATTCCCGGTAACGCCCTCGTTTTGTTTTGCTTGCTTTCAGAAAATAATGATTTTATCAAATTAGAAGATGATGAAGGCCCGGTGTTAAGCGTAGTTATTATTTTTTTATTCTTTTATTTATTATTTAAATATATGGATGACAATTTAATATAACGATTTAATGATTCAATTTTCTTGAATCTGTGCCATTTTCATAATTGAGAATATTGCTTGCATGAAAATTTGTTGCCATTAAATAACTCATCAATGCTCATAGCAGTAATGAGTAGAAGGGTGAACCCTTTCAAAAATTGATATCATAGGATATTTTTATTACCATTATGATCCTGTGTAAAATTCCGTGAATGTTACTTAATTTAAATTAATCATATTTCTCTTATTCTTTTTTTTTTTTTACAACATTTAAATTAATTGCTTGTATCGAATTATTACATAATTAATATTAGAGTCACAAAGTTTATTTTATACAAATTATAAAGAATTTTCTTCTAACATACTGTACGAATTATTGAAACATTATAATATATATTGCATATTATTTAATTTATTTAAAACTATCTGACTGTGCAAACTTCCTGCTTTGTGATAATTTGATACATTTAAAGCTTTTATTTTTTTCCCCTCATGACATATCCAGATACTTTAGTTCCGAATGGGGATTTCATATTTTCCGTAACGTTTTAAAATAACCAAATAAATTTAAGATTCATATTTGCGTCTGTTATCAGAAGCAATCTTTATAGCTGCCAAGTCTTTCGCTTTTCAAATATATCTTTTTTTATTTTCTTCTAATGCTGTCTTAATCTTATTTAATTGTAGGAAATAAGTCTTCAAATAAACTAAAATTTTTTATTGAGAAATAGTGATGCTCAAAGTGGAAGGCTTGGCAACTTCGACCTGTTCCATTGCAAAAATGTAACATAATTAGAACAAAACAGAGGAACTCTTTACACTCAAGGTAATTTTTTACAAAATATTTAGCATTAACTGACTCCAAATTCAAACTGAACCATCCGTATAGTAAACATGAAGTCAATCGTTACTTGGATACACGGTAATGCACTGGGTATCCATGGGGAGGGTAATGGGGGGTAATTACCCCCCTTGTCCAGATTGGGAAGGATTTCTGTTTGGAGATTCATGACGACGTTGTTAAATTTCAATATTTCCTTTTTACTTTCCGAACATACATATGTAAGGAAAGTATTGTAATCATGTCAAAAATCCAAATTTGAGATTTTGATGTTTTCTATACATTTTGAGGTCCCCTGAGTCCGTTTACATTATTTTTACGATGATATATATATGTGTTAGATATGTGCCGGAGCTCCGTATTCGTATCCGAATCCGCAGACATACACTAGGAAAAAAGATCTGTATTCGTATCCGGTTTTTTCCTTCAACGAATCTAATACGGATCTTTTGTAGAAATATCCAAAAAATCAAAAAGAAACTATTGTAACTCATTATTAACAATCTTTAATGTATAAATAAATGAAATACAATATATCCTTGCTTTTACATTATCGGAATTTAAGTTTTCCCGCAATTTACAATTTCTTTTTTTAAATTCATTCATTTTTTCTATGTATGCAATGAATTTTCGCCTGCACTTTTACATTGATAAAATTTTGAATTTCCCGCAGTTGGCTTAATATATTCAGCATAAATAAAGGAAATACATGCTGTAATTTAATTAAATATATATATATATATATATATATATATATATATATATATATATAAAATAAAAACATCTACGAGACGCATTCAATAAGGCAGATGATATTATTCTTAAATAAATAACCTATGGAACCAAAACCATAAACCGTAATCAGTTCATACTTAAAGCGCCAGTTTAAAAGCAAGTGCTTAACTGTGAATTATTAGAATCGAAAGCCTCATTTTTTAAAAACTGATTATGCAAAAGAAATGCTTAAAAAGAAAAAAAAAAGGGGGGGGGAGTGTATAAATAATGAATATTTACGTAAAATTGTAAAATTGTAAATATTTAAAAATTTCTATATTTGTTTTCAAACAAATTCACATAGAATAGATGAGTTTTATTAAATAAAATGTTATTATTTCATTGGAAAATGTGTTTAAATGAAATGAACTTTCTCTTACTATATAATATGGTAGAGAGAAAGTATTGTTTTTGGTTCAAATTTTCAAAATAGAATTTTTATTATGTTTATACGTTTTGATGTCCCCTGAATTTAAAAATCATGTTTTTAGCGGTGTGTCTTGTGTGTCTGTCTGTGGGTGTAGATGTCTATCTGTTATGAGCATATCTCAAGAACAAATAATAACTGAAAGTCCAAACTTGGTATTCTAAATATGTATCATATAGGGATGCTGCACTAAACTTTTCGTTGAGATCAAGCAAATGATTCGTGTTCAGGGACATAAAAAATAATTCATGGTAAGTAAACTGTAATATCTATATAGGCTTACTTAAAGAAAACAGAATGGGCAAAATTTATTGTATGCATAAAAGCATGTTTTGTGTAGATTGTTGCCTGGAAATCATATATCATTCATTTACAGGGTTACCCAAAGTATTTGGATGTATTCAGGCTATACACGGAAATTGTCGATACATTTATTTGATTCAAGTTGTTAAAATTACCTATCCATTCCCATGAGCACCTATAATTCTGTACCTAAAATTAATACTTTTTATAATATCGTTAATTGTCTTAACCTTGACATTTTTGAAATACTTTCTAAAATTACAAGTTTCCTAACAATTGCATTTTGTTTTTTAACACTGGGCTCAATCCTAAAATGTACGTTGATGATGACGTAAAAAAATCTGCTCGAGAATTTGCTTTATGAACGATAAAATTGGCGATTGCAGAAGGAGAAATGTATAACATCCAACTGCGGTTTTTTTTTTTTTTTTTTTTTTTTTTTGTCCCTTAGGGTAGAATTTCTTCTTTATCAGATCTGGAAACAGCCCTAATCTCTATCCGTTCGAAAATGTCTCGGCTATAAAAAAATGAGAGTAGATTCAAAATTTATAGTCTACAACTTTGAAAGAACTAAAAGGAATTATTTTAATTTATCGTATTTATTGGGAAAACAAATAGTAGTATATAGTAGAAAGGATTAAACCGATTAAAATGTATTTGTTTTTATGTATTTAATTCCTTTTAAAAGAGAATGTACTTTTTGTTTTATTTTATTTTGTTGGTCGGAATCAAATATCAGTTTCAACACGTCTAAAAATATTTGCGAAATCAGAGCATGAACAGTCAGTCAGCCAGACAATCACTTATAAGGTTATAAACACTTTGTAACAAAATAAATATTCATGCGGTATAGTAGCCTATAAAGTTATGTAAATTAAATGACTAAGGAAACGTTTTGTCATTTACCCTCTTCGTTAGTTCAAAAAATTCAGTATACACAAAAAATATACGCCCGAGTAGGGGAGAGTGGGGATGAATGGGACATTTTTCATGTTTTTACTGATAACGTTCACCATATGTAATTCAGAATTTTGTAACATTGCTCATAAGTACACTTCAGTAATCAGTTACATATAAACATACTAACTTTAATAAAAAGTTATCATTTTTAATTAGTAATATATATTTTTTTAACATGCATGTGCATTGTCCCATTCATCCCCACCTATGGGGATGAATAGGACAGGACTGGAGTTAACAAAGAAAAAGACAAAACAAAATGGAAAGTAATAAATAAATTTTTTAAGTTAAATTGGTTTATGTGATTTTATTACACGCTATGAATTTACTGAAATTAATATAAACTGTTGTATTGACTCAACGTCAAAAGACAAAAGTCCTTTGGTTCGCACAGTTCCTAGTGCTCTAGGATTTGGTAATTTAATCTAATAAGTTCTAATCTAAAAATAAATAAATAAATAAATAAGACACTAGAAAGAGATAAATCATTATAATTGAGTACAAATTATCCAGATAAATTTTTGTTCCCGTCTAATCGGGAAAAATCAGCATTCTATTCTGTATTGCAATAATAATCACCAGGATTTATTTAATCAGCTTGATTGAAATTGTGATTTTAATCAAATTATTATTAGTTTATTTATTTATTTATTCACTTATTTTTTCAGTTAGTGATTTAAGTTGCATTGAATAATCTAACTTAAAATTTTTTAATCATAATTATTATAAACAAAAATCAGAACAATTAATTTCAATCTATTTCTCTAAATCCATGCTACTGTTATTATTCCATGTTATAACTACTGAACTACAGGTTATAAAAATATTGAAAGTCTATTTAAGATTTGTTTTAATGTAATTTTTGTGTACAATTTTAAATTAGCACATAGTGGGGAATGTCCCATTCATCCCATTCAAACTGTCCCATTCATCCCAACCACCACATCTGTATATATATATAAATTACGTGTCACGATGTTTGTCCGGGGTAAACTCCTAAACTAAGGAACCGATTTTAATGAAATTTTGCATACTGTGTGCAGTTTGGTCCAACTTGAGAGATAGGATAGTTTTTATCTCAATTTATTGTCACAATATTGTTTTATTGCAATTATTTGTTAATTATAGACCTTTATTAAAGTTGCTCCAAAATATCTGTGAGTTCCATTAATTTAATTGTTGCCAAAAAAAAAAAAAAAAAAAAAACGAGTTCATTTTCTTTCGACATAAAAATAAATACATTTAATCAAACGTGAACGTTAAAAAATTATAAAAAGTTAAATTATGCATCTCCCGAAAATTGACGTCATAATCAATTTAAAGATTTTATACACATTGATAAAGTGCTAATGTAGTTCTATCATAGATATAGTAATATATATAGATCTCTCATCCCCATGTTATCGTACAAAGATTTTTGATGCCGAAAAAAAAAAAATAAAATAAAATAAAAGCTTTGGAAACAGCGATTAAGTGGTATTGAAAAAAAAAAAAAAAAAAGAAAAAAAGAAAAGAAAAGAAAGAAAGAAATATGAATTTGAAACTGTATCTGGAGTCTTCCATTCCCCTTTAGCAAATAAATTATTCATAAATTTTATTTGCTAAAATATTAGTATGTATTCCCGTGTGTATTCACTCAGGGAAAGACGGCCATATTTTGGTAAAAACGTCGTCTTTTCCCAAATGAAAAGGAATAACTTTTTTCTTCCCAATGATCACTCTATTCTATATATGCTATACTATATCTATGAGTTCTATACGCAAGCGAAGTGTGACTCACTGACCGTCTGTGCAGCCAAGAAAATGAATTCCTATGTTAATTGCCCACTGGATTTTTTGTAAGAAATTATTAAAAATCGAGGAAATTTATTTCCCGATTTTAATCCTTATATTTGGGTATAGATATGTATTAGTTATCGCGGGTGTTAGATTGAATTATTTTGCTGTCAAATTGACAAAATTTTAATTTTAAATTTCAAAACTCTGTCGCCCTTGGCTTTATTATTATTATTATTATTATTTGGCGATCAAAAGCGTAACACGAAAATATACATGCCAGATGTATGCATAGTACGAAATGTAATATGTATTATTCATTGTACGTATGTATGACATGTAATATGTATTGTACGAAATATTGTTTCATATTATTCATTACTCTTTTAATATAAGTTGTTAAAATAACCATGATTTTTGAAAGGAATTAAATATTTTCGCCAGATAATTTGGTGATATTCTTTTTTTTTTTTCGCCAAGGATGACAGAAATGAAATCTATTCCGCTGCAAAATATTAGTATCTTACATCAGATATTTTATTTAGACATTTGTAAACAAATTTGACTTCAAACTATGATAGAATATTTATCAGTTTCCTTTTAATTAGTATATTATTAGTATATTAAAATTTAAAAGCATGGTATATAAAAAGTTTTTTTTTTTTTTTTTTTTTTTTTTAAATCTTATAATTATTCTTATCTTAATCCTCAATGTTTCCCATCTTTATTAACTTGAATTTACTATTAAAATTTTAACATACTCAAAAACTTCTCATCACTTCGTTAAAATACACTAAACTTTTCCAAAACCTTTTTCTATTTAAAATGATACATGTATTTACTTTAAATGTCCAATATTTCATAAGATTTCCAGTTTTAAAGTTTTAAAATATTTATCAAATTTACTTATTTTTCTGGTTTAGCCTTATTGTTTTCCTTTTTATAACTACAGCTGTTGCCCTCTTTAAAATATTTAAAATGATGAGGTCATTTTATAGTAAAATTATCCATTATAGCATATATTATATTTCACTCCTCCATAAAAATTGATTTTAAAATCGTCTGTTTCTTTTATACTTTTATTTTAATAGAATTTTAATAGAATTTAATTTATATATTAGTCATTTTAGCAATTTTATCCAAAGTAGCTTTAGAAATAATAAATATCACTTCTCCATTAAAATTTATAGGACCCTACAATAAAATTAATTTGTGCTTAATATCAACACTACTAAAATTTTTATCAATCGCTTCCAAATTTTGACCTAAGTTTCAAATCTCAACTCTGTGGGTTTTTACATCGGCTAAAACGTTTTCGTCTTTGTTCGTAAATAATAATTTGACTGTACTAAATAGTTTACAGCCGTATAATTCAACGTATAACTTAGTCACAGCAACGCGTGGCCGGGTCTGCTAGTGATCATATAAAACAGGAAATAGGCTTAATCAATAATTGTCAATATTCTTCTTGAATATCATAAACACAATAAAAGATTATGCCTTTTCACTATATAAGAGTTATATTAACTTTGAGCAAATAGTTAATGTCTTAACTACTACCTAATTGAATCATTAAAAATTTACTTCGTCAGCTGAAAAAGACACTTTAATTTTTTTTTTGCCCTTCTATGGATAGCATAATTCTGAAACTACACTTGATGAATGACCTCAGTGCTGCCATATATCAGAAAAATTGTTAAGTTTCCAGTGCTTGCAAAACATAAAAATTTTGTTATTGTCTCATTCATCATGTGTCCCATTCAATCCCACTCTCCCCTATACAACAACAACAACAACAAAAAAAAGAAAAAAAATTAAGCTGGAGCCCGGCTCGAGGATTAAAAAAAATATATCAAGCGCCCAACCCGAGACAGACTTGAGAAATTCGGCCAGTACACAGAGATCAGGTACCCTTCTTTCTTTTTCCCCACGTAGACCAATGGGATTTTTGTTGCTTTTTATTACCAAGATATCACCTTCAAAATTAAAATTTCTCGAATTTTGAATTTTAAATTCCACTTTTTAAAAATATTGCTTTTTTTTTTTTTTTTTTTTTTTTTCTTAGGGGGTATGATAATGAAAATATGTTTAAAATATTTAAAAAGGTGAAATTACAGTGTTTTTATGTTACTTTCTGCAAATAACGAGACACTTATAGAAAAGTAAAAAAAGAAAAAGAAAAAAAAAAGACAGAAAAGAAAGGTTGGGTTGTGGGGGATTAAGGAGAATTGATTTCACTAGGGTCCTAGTCCTGAAGGAGAGTGCCCTCCTTGGGAATCTTTCTAAGGGGTCCTAGTCCATATTTACGCAAGTTTCGGAGAAAACCACGGAAAACTCTGAAAGGCTTGGCCGACGAGCGCGACTTAGGATCAAACCCAGCACCTCACGTCTACCAGCTTTGAGCGCAGAACTGTTCGGTCGAAAGAAGAAGAAAAAAAAAAAAAGAAAAGAAAGAATACTTTGAACCAGGATCTTCAAGATATGAATTATTACATGAACTATCTTAATAAGCAAAGAAATTGTTTATCTATATGCTTGGGAAAAAATAAAAATTTAATAAATCCTCCTTTTTTTTTTTTTTTTTTTGAAAATGTGCTTTATATAAATATATATATTATGGTATCACTTAAAAAAAAAGAAGAGTTCAAAGTATGTATGGAAATTATTTCAAGACCAGTGTTGCCAGATTTGGGGACTTTTTTATTCAACATCCACCATTAAATTTTTATTGCAACAGTTGCCCAATCACATCGAAGATTAATCGTCTATTATGTATGTCAAATTTTACTTCTCAAAATTATTGGTGGTAGTTGAATAAAAAAGTCCCCAAGTCTGGCAACACTGTTCAAGACCTTTAAATACTCTGAGCATCATATTCTGAAATTTTTATTTTTTTATGAACGCACATACAACCATGATAATTTTAATGAAACGGTGAATTAATATATCATCTTCTACACGAGAAACTTATTAAATTTTTAATACTGCACAGCATTAAATTAAAATTTTATTATTATTATTATTTTCTCTCTCTCTCTCTCTTTGTCTCTTTTTTTCGTTCTCCTTCTTATTTTCTCATTATTATTTTAATGAGTGTATATATTAAAAACTACAAAAGCCTTTCTTCATAAAAATAGAACAGATTTGTTTTCCTTGAACCCCAAATAGATAACCAGCAAACATTTTTTTTTTTTTTTTTGGCCTCCGCCTCTTAGTTTACCAATATCACATAAACTCAACAAGCGGAGACTCAGCTCTTTTTGAATATAATTGATGGTTTCGCCAACAAAATTGCTTGGGAGGAGCAACATGCTGTAAAATATGGCAAACAAAATTTCACATCCAACCCTAGAATTTTGTAAATGTTTGCGGTAGATAATGGTGGTCAACGAAAAATAAAACTCTTTTGTTAGAAAAGCGCTGTTTTTGATCGCCTAAAGATAATTTTTGTGGAATTTTAATCACGTGACAACAGTTTGAAACGAGTAACCATAATGATGGCAGCTGGGAGTTTAAAAGTTGCGCTGTATTTGCTGGTTAGGTCACTACTGAGATTTTCAGAGATAGCAATAAGTTATAAAAATGAGAATATAGTTGAGTCCACATACTGGAGTATGTTTTTGCCACGATGGAAAAGAAACTTACAAGACATTTCTTTTCTTTTTTTTTTTTTTTTTTTTTTTTTTCCCCATTAGAGAATAGGTACTTATTATTTTTGTTTTAACAATAAAAAACATTTGCATTTGTGGAAAAAAGTACTCGGTTAAACAATTAAAAAAAACTTAAAATTTAGTGTACAGTTATTGCATATTTATAATAATTTATTAAACAGTTGTTTGTTGTCGGTTATGGTTGCTTGTGTGGGTTCAGGCCGATTGACTGCACTAGGGTCCTAGACCGGGGAGGAATGCCCACCGTAGGAGGTCTTTCTAAAAGGGTCATAGCCAGTATTCACACGAGTTTCAGAGAGATCCATGAAAAACTCCGAAAATTTGCACCAACCAGCATGGCCTGGGATTGAATCTGGCACTTCCCCCCTTTCCACCTTTGATAGTAGAAATTCTAGGTGAATGGTGGGGCTGTTTTTTATCAGTAAATTTGTTACCTGTGATGACGTACATATCCAGGCCAATGTTTACTTTTACATTTTAGAAAACTGACGATTTTTTATATTTATTTACGATAATAGAGCGTTTTTCATAAAATCTCTGCCAAACCTACTTTTGAATAACTGGATTTAAAAGACAAATAATTAATAATTCTCAACAAATTAACTACAGTCTCTCATGTACTTTTTTCTCTGAACATATACATATATATATATGTGTGTGTGTGTGTTTACATATGTATATATAAAGAGAGAGAGAGAGAGAATTTTTGTCTCTTTCCATCTTCTTTCAAATGAACAGAAATTTTTTCGCGATTGCGGTGCAAATTATTAAAAACACTTTTTTATCTATTTATTTTTATTGAAGTAATGAAAGAAAAAAAAAAAAAAAGTAAGTAAGAAAGAAAAAAATAAGGAATGAAAAAAATAAGGAATGAAAGAAAAAATATATATATTACTAAAAAACGTAATAATAATAATAAGATGAAGTTCAATTTCGAATAAAAACAAAATTGCTGAATTAGCACCTGGGCGACACCTAAATGATTTAGAAGCAATAGCCATTAATTTTAATTGAACACCCAGTGATGATATTTGATCGCACGTATGTAATCTATCAAGGGCGTCACTAGCATAAAATACCATTCGGCACCTTTGTAAAAGGTCGTAAACGTAGGGCGAGGTGACAGTAACTTTTTAGGGCAATTTTCGGCATTTTTTTTTTTTTTTTTTTTTTTTTTTTTTTTTTTTGTGATGCATCTTTTCCTTTTATTTTATCCTGTTCAGGGTGTTAACAGAATCTTACAGTTTTTAATTTACTAGCCAAGATTGCTTTTGTATTGCTATAATAATGGGCAGTGGTTGATCATAAATTTTGTTAATCTTTGAAATTTTCGATACAATGATCCTTTAAGTGATTGGTTTTTAATAAAATAGAAAGCAAAGATTGCTTAATTCGTTTTGCAAGTAACCATTAACATTTATCTGTTTATTTTTATTTTTATTTTATATATATATATTTTTTGTAATAGTTTTCTTATCATGTGACTTTTTATGCCCCCCCCCCCCGGGCTTTTTTTTTTTTTCTTTCTTTTCTTAAATATTTTAAGTGAAAACTTTTTAGATGTACTATACTCATTTATTTTCAGGTTTATTTATTAAACCCGTAAACTGACATTTTTCTTTTGTCTTGAAATAAAATTCAGCTACCAAATTCGCACGCCTATCAATTTTCATGCAGAAACCAACTAATACAATATCAAAGAATCTTAAAAAAAAAAGTTTATATAGCAAATTAAAAGTAAAAGAAAAAAAAAAAAAAAAGAAAAATCGTTAAAGCTGTTTCTGAAATACGGACTTAAAATACCATCCCACTTCCGACTTTCTAATTTTCACCAAAAGTTGGAAACTTCATCTTTACAATGAACATGTCTTATGCATAGGTTTCGGTTTTCTTTTTTTTTTTTTTTTCGTTTCAGAGATAGGATAATCATGAAATTTCCCCACCTTCCTCACGCACACATTTACACAAACGGATCGATTTCAAAACAGCTCTTGTGTGTGTGTGTGTGTGTGTTTAGAAGACCTTAAAGCATTTAAATTAGATGAAAACTCGATATCGAAATTTCTGACCGAAAACAATAAATACTTCCATTACCTACGATAGTCGTAATGGAAGTAGAAATATATACTTAATAACAAACACTAAACTGCTCCTAAATAATTTTTATCCTAAACTATTGCTTTTCTTTATACACAGACATATTGCGTGATCGAAAAAAAAAGAAAAAAAAGTCTCTAGAAAGAATATCAACGTAACTCTCTTCTAGCAATTTCCGCCTGATACCTTTCTAACATCAGATGAGCTTCATCAATATTTCAGAATGAAAAACCTTTCAAAAAGTTGCCACAATGGAAAATGGCTTCATAACCCTCTAAAGAGCGATATAGAAAGCCTTAATGGCAGAAATATCTTTTGAATTTTCCTGCTTCAAGAGCTTCAATTCAGATCCATCGTTACGCCTACTGGCAGATCTGGCATACTTCTGTAACGACAAGAGTCGACAAGTTTGGATAATGTGTTCCAACATCTGTCGAAGCAACACCTTTCGACAATACCTTCTTTTGATCAAAGATGCTTTCACGATCCATGAATTTGTAACCGTAGAAATAATTCGATTCTATTATACGGCAGGTGGGGTGGATTCAATTCTTTAAGAATTTGATTCTTGACTTCTGTGAACAGGCGTCAGTAGTTTGAAAAGCACGTTTAAAACCATTTTAACCGAGGGGGTCGACTTCTGATGATCCATAAATAGTTCTTAAATAGGTACATAGACTGCCTTGTGAGCTTTTATGTACTGCTGTGTTATGGATCATTAAAAGTTATGAATTGGGAATAAGTTTCTTTCAAATCGCTTATTATTACCGATTAGAAAAACGGTGTGCTATGGTTATGTATTCAGCTGACTGCATTCCCTTATATTGCTTATTCGTCTTGCTTTGAGAAATGAATGGTTGATTATTCGTTTTGCAATCGAAGTAACAGCGATTGATTTATCGATTATGTTATAAAATAATCGATTGTACTATTTTAATTTTATTGATCACTGTTCAAAGGCAATAGAATTTTTATTATTTTTATTTGATAATTTTGTGTGATACGATATGATATCTTATCAAAAGCAACATATTTTACAAAAACTGATTGAAGTAACTCGGGAACTACTGACGTCGTTTGATGTGGAGAATTTTGCTTGTTTATATTACTGGTTTCATTTACATGGTCCGTTCCGTGATAATACCTATCGAGCTCAATGTCTTCTTTGAGGACACCTATAACATCATACATATGAGGCGGGTTTGCTCAGTACTTTTTAATATACTTGAAAATTCTTTTATGACGAATGCACTAAAATTAGGATTTTTCACATTAAAATTCTACGAAATCAAACGACATGTTTTTTTGCTTGTTTGGTTTATAAAAGTGTTTTTAAACTTTTTCAAAATATAAGACACAAAGGCAGTTAATTTATATTTTATACTTAAATGAATCTTTTTCAATAAAATTTTATCCATCATTTATTCGTTATGTTAATCTTTTATTATTATTATCAATATTATATTTGTTTAAGACTTATACATTTTATCATTAAGCTTAACATGTTAATCCACAAAATCAATTGTTTTTAATAAAAAACAAATCAATTAAATTAAAATTAAAATAGAGTCAAAACTAAGTTATATACAAAATCAAATGGTTTTGTCAAATGTATCTCCATTTTTAAGTTTATTTTGATTTTTTTTCACTGAAGTACATTGCTGTCAAATATTGGTTACGCTAAAATATTTTAATTTATGTTGAATCTTATTGTTATTATTTAAGGAAAATTTTAAATAAGTGAAATGTACACCATACACTGATAAGGTCATGTATGAAAGTGCAGCATTTTAACATAAAAAGTCTCAAAGATGTGGCAAGACAAAAATTCAGTGTCTCAACATAAGTTCTCTGCAGAAAAAAGAATAACATTTTACGTTTTGGGAATTATATACAAATTACGAGTAAAAACACAAATAACATAAATAAATAGCATAAATATGTTTACATTTTAATTACCAGCAAATTTGTACATTTTAATTTAATACTTCGATTAAATATACATTTATGTTTTATTTATTTACTTTTTATTGATACAATGCAGAAATTTTGTATATGAACTTATTAGTGCATTATGCACATTTTTTTTCTTCTTTTTTTTTCCACTAAAAATTTATTTGCATAAAAGTAATATAAATATTAAGTCTTGTAGTTTTTGAAACTGGATCCCTTGAAATTTTTGGTCGATTTCATAAAATTCTGTATCTTTTTCTAACACATATTTATAATACGTATATGTAACATTCTTTTCGAACCTTCTGTATATGTTAACATTACCTTTACAAAATAAAATATTAAAAAAATTCGTCATATTATTTAAAGCGGCAGAAGGGACCCTGGTTTTCCATTGTGCTGTTTTCCCTGTTGTGCCCTGGTTTTCCATTAGGCACAACGGTTATATGGCAGATGCGTACAAGACACTTCCGTACAAGTTGAAATTAGTGACACTTACGTACAAGTCCGAGTGTTTCAAACATTACAGATGTGTTTTCGAAAAATATAGTGGCACTTCCGTACAAAATTTGTCTCGCTGTATTTTTGGCTTGTAACACTAAGGGGTTGTATCCATATGATAAACTTAAAGAGAAATACTCATATATATATACGTGAATTTTCTCTGGAAATGACATACAATTATTTGTTCACTGAGTCAAGATCAATAATGGTCCTTTTAAATGCTATTAAGGTCTTTAAAAATATTTTTATTTCTTAAAAACTTATTTATTTTTTAACAAGTATGATTTTTTTTTGTCAGAAAATTCAAAAAACAGTTTAAAAAAAAAAACAAATTACCAACAAAAGTAACTAGATAAAACGACCTCTCTTCTTTATTAATGAGATGGTGAGTCATACTGCAATTTCTGAAACTATTTGCCGTTCACCTATATGTCCCCCCCCCCCTCAAAAAAAAAAAAAAAGAAAAAAAGAAAGAAAAAGAAAAAAAAACGATAAAGAAAGAAGGTAGGTTGGGTTTAACGTCGCCCTAGTACTGCGCTATCGGTAACTGGCGACGGTCTAGAACGCACTCCCTAGGAATGGTCCGGAGACATACCATCACAATTTTGATCCCCCATGGAGGGGATGGCGATGTCTCCCCCAACTTCGATGACCCCCAGAGGTATAATTTTGATGGGAACATGGAGGACATTGCGGTCACGATGGATTTTACAGAATGAAAAGAAAGAAGAAAGTCTTAATGTTTGTATTATATGGATACAACCCCTTAATGCAATAATCCTTAAATAAAGCGAAAGAAATGTTGTACGCAAGTGCCACTAGATTTTTTGAAAACACACCTGGACCTATTTAAACCACCTAGACATGTACGGAAGTGCCACTATTTTCAGCTCGTACGGAAGTGTCTTGTACGCATCTGTCACAACACCAGGCACAACAGGCCTAGGCCTAGGAGCCCCAAGTTTTAAAGTCCTCCTAAAACTTTTATTTTAAAGGTTATTTATTTATTTGTTTATTTTTCAGCTTGAAATTTTGTTAAAAATGCTGCTTTTTCTAATAGCAGTTTTGTTTTCCATATCCATTGAAAGTTTCTAAAAGAATTTAAATTCTACAATCTGTATTGCTCAATCCAATATGATAAGCTATCATGAATACATATTGACGTCAGCCATTTTCGTGACTTAGTTGGTTTTAATTTTAAATAAATCAATTTGAAGTGTGTAATGTAGATACATGAGTGTGTTTTGGAAAGAGCTCGTTTTTAAGATGACAAAATTTGTAAAGAGATCCAAATTTCTTTTAAACAGATCCCTAAATTATGTTTCCCTAAATCCAGAATGAATTTATTATAGTGCTGCTTCATGGTTCCTCCCCTAAAAGAATTCCCAGCAAAGGTGAATTGTCGCCTTCAAACGCAATGTATTGCTTTTTACTTTGGAAACTTTTGAAAAACATGAATTTAACGATCCCCGTGTTCCATCAACAAACTTTTGCTTACATTCCAAATCTTTACTTTCTTGTATATTCAACAGAAGAAAGTATTGGATTCATAAAAATTTTCGACTTCCGATTTTCGATGAATTTACACATTTTGCGAGGTCTAGAATACGATTTGACCATTTTTAGAAAACGTCTGCCTGTGCGTGTGTGACAAAAATTTTATGCCGACTATATTTCAGAACCTTGACATAAATTAGTGTCTTTCAACTTTTAGCGCCAATTTCTCAAAATGTGGCGGCGCTGCTATATAGCGATTTCCGCAATTTCAGGGAAGGCTATATCTCAGAAACAACCGCATGAACTTGCATGTAAATTTATATGCAGATGCATCTTGACATATGTTAGAGCCTATCAACTTTTGGTGCCAATCGTCCGACAGTTGACGCTGCTATACGTCGATTTATGCAATTTCAGGGAAGGTTATATCTCAGGATCAACTGCACAGAATTGCATATCAATTTATATATAGATGCGTCTTGACATCGATTAGTTTATGTCATCTTTTGGTTCCGATTGCTTAACAGGTGGCGCTGTTATACAGCGATTTCCGCAATTTAAGGAGAGGCTATATCTGAAGCTCTATTGCATATAATCGAATAAAATTTGGTATATGAAAAAGTCATTTTGAGACATTATGCTGATTAAATTGGGTACATATCCACTGATAGGCGGCGCTGCTGTACTACAATTTTCCCCGAGAAAGGGGAAGGATATCATCTGCACGGTACAAATTCACTCCCGTTGAACATTCAGTGTAATATATGTCTGAGGTGAAAATCATCTACTTTCATAATGGATAATAATAATATAATGGATAATAATAACATAATGGATAATAATAATAATTTACTGTGTGAATTTGTATAGGAAAATAGAAAATATAGAAGAAAGTTTTGTGATGGCCACAACATGCTCGTTCTAAATCGGGCCCTGCGGACGACAGCACGAAAACAGATAAAATTTCTGAGTTATGAATCGCTAATAAATTGTATAAAATAATAATAATAATAATTTGTAGATGAATTTGCATACTCTAGAAGAGCATATTAGTGTAAAGAATTTAAAGTATTTCACAGAAAAAAAAAAAAAAAATCTTCCTAAAAAGTTTTTATTTTATAATTTTCTTTTAAATCTACTTTTTAATTATAACAATTATTTTTTAACATTTTTAATATTTTAGCCTAATGTCTGGACACTTTTTTTTTTCTTTTTTTTCTCCCGAATATTTAAATATAATATTTTTTAAACAAATAAAGAACATTCAAAAGGAAGGAGGAAATGCTTATACAATAAACATACTAATTCTATCAAAGTGCGATTTTTCTTGCTTTTTAATTTAATTAACTCTTCATATCAGGATGAAACATTAAAAATACGCGAAATATATATGGGTATTATTTTTGTCCGTCAATGAAAATCTTTTCACAAATAAAAGAAAAAGAAATCTCTTCAGCATCCCGTTTTCACAATTAATTTTTTGGGTAATTGATAAGTATAATCAAAACTTTCAGTAGAAGCTGACAAAAAGTAGCCGCCCGAACAGGGACTCGAACCCTGGACCGTTAGGTTAAAAGCCTAACGCTCTACCGACTGAGCTATCCGGGCTCATCACCTCTTCGCTTCTTCTTTTAAAACATTCAAGGTCTCTGGATCTCTACCTATTTCTAAACGTCACTAATTTTCCTTCTTTTGAAACAGCTTCCTAGCAACCTGGCACATTATCAAAAGCTTTCTCAACCAGCACAAAATCAGGAGATAAGAAAGATTTTATTTCATTAATTCATTTTTCTTGAAACAGGATGATTTTGTGATTTACTCAGTCTGGTATAATATTGATTAAATTAAATACATATTTATCATCCATCTAAATTTATCTAGTAGATAATTAATTTAAAGTCATATCGGAAATATACTATTTTTGTTGAAACGTCTTGTGTAGTCTCCGTTTTAAAGTTTTTTGTGTCTATATGTTATGTTCATCAGATAGAAATATGTTATATGTTGGAATTACAAATGTATCATGTTAAAAACTAGTTGGCATAGGTGGTCTCTGCTCAGTTCCCCATCATATGTATGTTCTCATAAATTTCTAGTACAGAACATATCATATTCAAGTTAAGAGACAGTAATTTCACCATACGCTTGACAGAGTAACTGAACGAAATCCCCGGCTACCCACCGTACAGTTCGATATATTTTTCTTATTCTAATCCATTGATTTATTTTATTGGGGTCAATTTCGTAGTTTAGTTTTCATGCTACTATTTCCAATGCAACAATCCCCGAAATGCATATTTATATGGAACATCGTCTCATTTTGCTATATTGATAAAATCTTAAATTTCGAATAACTTACGAAATTTCCCTATTAGAATATTTGTAGTCAATCCTGTTCAAACAAGTATCATAAATGTTATTTTGAAGTTGTCTGATATATTTATGGTCCTCAAAATGGACGTTTATGCTCAATTTTGCCGTATTCTGACACGTTAAGTAAATCGTTAATTCCAAATAACTTACGAATTTTTTAAATTAAAAAGTTCGTAGTAGGGTATGTTCATGCCAGTATCTTAAATGATATTTTAAAAGTATTCTGACATCTTTACGATGAAAATATACCTCAAAGTGGGCGTTTATGCGAAATTTTGCCCTATTCCACCATGTTAAGTAAATCGTAAATTTCCAGTGACTTGCGAAATTTTTAAATTGAAAAATTCATAGTCAAGGATAAGGATGTTTATACTAGCATCTTATATAATGTTTTAAAAGTAATCTGACATCTTTACGATGAAAATATCCCTCAAAAGGGACATTTATGCAAAATTTTATGTATTCTGCCATGTTAAGAAATTCGTAAATTTCGAATAGTTTACGAAATTTTCAAAGTAGCATATTTCTGATTAATGATGTTCATCCCGGCATCAAAACTAATACTTAAAAGCTGTTCTTACATCGTTACGATAAAAATATTTCTTTTCATGCACGTTTAAGTGAAATTTTTCCCTATTCTCCCATGTTAAGAAAATCGTAAATTTCAAATAACTTTTGAAGTTTCTTAATTAGAACGCTGCGAATGAATAGGGTTCTTGCCACTGTCATAACTAATACTTTAAAACTGATCCGACCTCTCTGCGATCATTTGTTCGTGAGATTCCGTGTACACAGACTAACAAACTAACTAACGGGCTAACAAACTAACAGACACCCTACAGACGGACACCATACAAATTTTGTCATTTTCGGATTCCTCACGTCTGAAAACGTGTAAAAAAGTGAAAAAACCGAGGTTGAAAATTTTCACGATTACCTAAGTTACGATACCTATAGTATAGTATGGTGAGGAACTAAAAAGATTAAATACAGTGAAACCTCTCTTAGAAGGCCACCCATTGTACCATAGAAAATTGGCTGCTTTAAAGAGGTGGCCTTTTAGTAGAGGGTGTATAGAAAATCATAATTAAAGTTACAAATTTTACAAATTAAATGATTTCAATTATTTAAATTTACTTTATTAGTTTCTACAGTTTTGTAATAATAATCATTATTTGTTTGAATTTTTAAAGTTTTTTAGCGATAATTTTAATTTTCAAAGATTATTTTATACATTGGATGAAATTGTTCAGCTTAGCATCATTTGTGAGTGGAGGGAAAAGAATAAAAAATCTATTAATAATCTGCTAATTTATAATAGAATTTTCTGGAAGGAAATACTAATTTCAGCCTTTTTTTATTAATTATACATAAGCTAAGTTTAAAAATCATTTTTGATAACTAGAGTCAACATTGCTCACTTACAAGCCTTTTCATTTAAAATCACCGGGTAAATAATATAATATCATATAACTTTTCAGAAATTGAAATTTTACTTATATGCATGCACATTCAGAATTTCAGCATTTCTCACTTCTCTTCTTTACCTACTAGTATGCATTATTTTTACACCTAACCTCATCGAAAACCTAAGAACATCTTATTCTATGTTTTATGAAGAGATTTGTTTCCACAATAATAACTTATTACGTAATGTGTTTTTTAACGTCTGTTTTCACATTCAGAAAATTCCCAACCGTTTAATTAGTATTCGTTTTTTATAAATTGATATTTCACATTTTATTTTCTAGCGAAAATTGCGAAAGAATGTACTTATTACATTTTTGCCTCCTTTAACTCAAAAATAAAACTTCAAAAATAAAAAATAATAATGTTAAAAAAAAATTCTGGAGTGACTCCACTCGACTTTCCGAACACTGAGTAACAAACAGTTTTCTAGATAAAGTAAAGAAAGAGGAGTTGTTAAACAAACAAAAGAGAGAAAACCATAATAGAGTGTTTGAGTACTTTTCTCCACATATTACACGATGTTTTATTTAACACTACTGAACTTTGAGCCCATAGATCATAATGATAAAGAATTTTTCGTTGTGTCCCTGAAAAAAACCTCTAAATGCTAGATTCACCAACATGCTTATAGTTAGTGCAACAGTGATTTATAATACTCATATAAATCTTCAACTCAATTGAATAAGGCGTTTAGATGCTATCGCACTTTTAAAAATTGGGTCCCATAGGCCATAATGATAAAGAATTTTTCTGTGTCCCTATAAAAAAACTGTAAGTGCTAAATTCACCAAAATCTATACAGTTCGTGCAACTGTGACCTATAACACATGTACAATTTTTTGCTCAGATTAATAAAGCGTTTAGACGCTATCGCACTTTTAAAAATTTGGCCCCATAGGCCATAATGATAAAGAATTTTTCCTGGTGTCCTTGTAAAAAAAAACTATAAGTGCTAGATTCACCAAAATCAATTGGTGACTTACAATATACGTACCAACTTTCAGCTTATTCTAACAAAGCGTTTAGACGCTAGCGTGTTCACTCACAGAAATACACACACACACATACATACATCATCGTAAAAATAGTGAAAACGGACTCAGGGGACCTCGAAACGTATAGAAACATCAAAATCTCAAATTCGGATTTTTGACATGATTACAATACTTTCCTCACTATAGTGTTCGGAAAGTAATAAATAAATAAATCTATATAAATAAAGAGAAGTGTCTGTGTGTGTGTGTGTGTGTGCGCGCGCGCGCTCTGGTGCTCACACTACTGATCGTAGAGCTTCCAAATTTGGCATATAGGTACCTGGGACCCTGCAGGTGTGCACCTCATCGAGATTTTTTTCGAATTTCGAATTTGAAGTTTTTAAATTAATGTTTTTTCGATTTTAAATATTGGCTTTAATGTTTCATTTTTCATAAATTTATTCTTCGTTTGTAATCGTCTGCGTATCTTAGCAACGGCTATTATGCAATTCATTTTTTATTGAATACACTCATTTGAAGGCGATTTTCCTTTTTTTTTTTTTTTTTTCTTTTTTTTTTTTTTCTTTTTTTTTTCTTTTAATTATTATTATATTTATTAAAAATCAAATGGTAATGCAATAGAAATAAATTGTTACGTTTATGCGTAAATTTTATACTATAGCAACTTTTTATTTTTCATTTTTTTATTTTTTTTAATTATTATTATTTATAATATTTATTGGGTGAAAGAAATGGTAGTTCATAGTAGAAAGGATAAAACTGATTAAAATTTATTTTTCATGTATTTAATTCCTTTTAAAAGAAAATCTACTTTTTTATTTTATTTTATTGCATTGGTCGGAATCAAATCGTAATATAGTGTAAATAACGGGGGCTATAAAACACATGGTTCAAAAACTAAAATATATAATAGATGCTGAGATACAGTCATCTTTAAAATCGTAGTTCTTAAATAACAGAAAATCCACAAGTCGTCGATAAATACCCAGATTGAAGTGCCCGGGAAAGACCTTTCTGTAGACAGTGGGAAACTGGACCCGATGCAGTACGGATAGAAAAAAGAGCTACCTTAGGCAACGGGTACCCGAAAAAACGAAATCTAAAGCGATTTCAGTGCTTTTTTTTTTTTTTTTTTTTTTTTTTTTTCTTAAGTTTTTATTTGTAATGTGATGTAAAAAATAAATACTGGTCCAATTTTTTTGAAAATTCATTTAAATATAGTGACCAGCGAAGCGGGCGTAGCCTGCTAGTAAATAAATAAAACGAATTCTAATTTATTTGTTGTGAATTTTATAAATGTGAAACATACAAGAAAAAAAATGTATATATATAATAAAATAAAATATTGATAATTCTGGAACTACGTTGCCATTCGTACAATAATACTGGTCAACTATTCTGATTTTTAAAGCAAGTTTCACACCAGTATTTTTTAATAGAAATATTTCATATTAATTTTTCACGATTAAATAAAGTGAAATTTATTACAGAATATTTTTAGTGTGAAGTCTCCCGTCTAAATAGGTGGCTCTGCAACTATGTGCACGATAATTATCGTACAATTGGCAACGCAATTATGGAAACAAATTTCCCCATAAAATAACATGGGTTTCGGCTGTCAGCGATGTTAGATATTGTACGCTCTTGTGGAAAACAGTAGTCAGTTCAGATTAATGAAAAGATAAAATCTTTTGTTCTCGCAAATTGTGATGCCTAAGAAAGGTACACAATTTTACAAAGGACTTTAAACGAGATAAATTAGAATTTAATCATATGGAAAAAAATTGGTACTGGTAAAAATTGACACTAAAAGAAGGTGGTACGTGCTTACAGGTGGAGTTTTAGAAAAATTTCTCGGAAGTTTAATTATTTATCTACTTCTTAAAATATGATAATACCCCTTAAAGGTCTATCTATCAGATAATAAAGTAAAAAATCGGAAAGTGTTTAATAATTTATGATTGATGCATTGTTTTATTGTGTGCACTTGCGTACGTGTGTGTAAATAAAATAGGAAACCTATTTTCTACGGACTTAGTAGTTCAGCAGTGAACGTTTCATGCAGCTAATGAAATTTACAGGTGAATCTGTCTTACACAGATAATACCTCTCTTTCTATTTTTTTTTTTTTTTTTTTTTTTTTTTTTACACAACTAACTAACCTACGACCATGGTAACTAAAATACATATTCTAGTTACCGTGCATACTACAATTATGGGATCGACAGAAGTATTTTTTGTCTGTCTTCTCTCTTAAAATGAAATCCAGAAAATAGTTCCACTTGAGTGAATTTTCACTCATTTGCCTAGAAAGAAAGTGCCCTCTCATCTTGAGTTAAATTCGTTAAACTGAACGAGTTAACATAATGCACTCAAACTTGAGTTATTTATTGTATTTGAGTAATTTATTTATTTTATTAATGATTTTAATAAACTCGATTACTTTACAATGGTGTTGCCCGTTGCACTTGCGTTGCTACTGAAGAAATGCGTAGCAGCGAAAGCGATGTTCGCATTTATAAGTGGTTGAATGAACAGAAATAACTCAAGTATATCGATAAATATCGATAACTCAAGTTCGCTTAAATACAAAGCTACTAATTAGCTCAAAGAATGACATTTTTAACTCGATTTTTTTTTCCAAGTCCTACTTGACATAGTGAATTAACTCATTTATTTTTAGAGAGTTTGTACTAACACAGTATGGTAGGTGGTAGGATACGTGACATTCATCTGTGTATTAATTTCTGTTCTGAATTATAAAGGATTAAGTTTGTATAACCATGTGTATCTGTGTATAATTAACAAACGTATATAGGTCATACCTATTTCATGCGTCAATATATTTATAAATTTTAAGAATCAATATTAACGCTGGCTATTTGTTCTCAAGCCTTAATCATCACGTGGTCATCACAAAAATCTTAATATTTGATTAATTTATTTTAATGGGGAAGCTTATGGGAAAATATATTTAGTTCATGTATTTTGATAACACATGAACTGAATCTATTTTCACAATGCACAAAATTTAAGTTAAGTGACCATCTTTTTTCATACCTCCAAAACTACTGACAATACTTCCTCCTGCTATGGACATATCAAATGCAACAAAGCACACAACATATACTATCCCATCGATGTATTTTGAGAAGAATATAAATGTTTTCAGACACGTTGAGGGTGGGCATTTTCTCGATTCAAACCCGCTTTCAGAGGGTGTTTAACAAAAAGTGGGGTAGACCATATACCTCATACGGGTTGACGTTTTTATCCTCTGCGGTTCCAAAATCCCTGAATGTTAGCTGCCCAGAAACCTTTATTCTTTTGTGAATGGTATTTAAAAGGCTAAGTTTCGTAAGCCGGAAACGCTTTTACTACATAGCATAAACAGTTTCCCATTCATAATTTTCTTGGACAACCGATTTTTAACAATCATTTCCCCACAGAGCATAGGTAAGTTCATGCTATCTTTACTAAAGGTAAAATTTCATATAATGACAATAAAAAAAGAAAAAGAAACTTAACTCGAGGTTGTTTTCATAACGGAGAAGTTAATTTAAATTTGTTTCTTTGTGAAATCAATATTTGATAATAGCCTGTAGCTCTGAACATTTTTATATCTTGTAACCCCCCCACCTTCCCTCCTCCAAATATATATATATATATATATATATATATATATATATATATATTTTTTTTTTTAAACGATTCTTATTTAGATGGTATGAGTATTGCCTCGTCATACCAAAAACTCAGGTTACACTCAAGGGGACCTTCTATTTACACTTGCCGAAATGTATTCCATGGGGAAATTTATTTTTAGAATAACTCACTACCTAATACAATTTTTTAAATTCCCTTTTTCACATTAAAAAAAAAAAAAAAAAAAAAGGAAAATGCACACCTGTTAAATACGTTCTTATCTTCCAAAAACTGATTTTTAAAATTTTATTTTGTAGCTAAGAAAAATGACAAATTCAGCTCATTTTTCACTTTTTTTTTTTTTTTTTTTTTTTTTTGTTAGAAAATAAAATACTAAAAATTTAAAAAATAAATTTTTTTAAAGCAAGAGATAATTGAACGGCTAGTAATTTTCTAAATGTGAAAAAAGAAAAAAGAAAAAAAAAAAAAAAAAAAGGTAATGAGTAATTCTGTAAACATATTTTTCCATAAAAGAACATGGTCTTTCTCTGTCGGCATATATATGTCCTCTTAATTTTCTTTATTCAAATATTACTTTTGATCGAAAATATAAAATTTAGGATTTAGTAATTTAGGAACATTAATTTTGGATTTTTGTTACTTTATTTTTAATTTTTAAGATGAAAGAAATGATTAATCGATGTTCCTTATTTTAAATTGAAGGTTTTTACTTTCTGAACATACATATGTAAGGAACGCATTGTAATCATGATTAATTTAGGCATTTCAAATTATTTAAAGTGTGACAGTGTTTAAACTTCTTATTCAATTGATCTAAAAGTTTATATACATGTATGGAAAGTATGGATTTTGGTGGATCTAGCACTTATAGATTTTTACAGGGATATAACGAAAAATTCTTTATCTTGATGACCTATGGGCTCAAATTATTTGAAGTACAAAAGCCTTACATTAAAGAATATAAAACAAACGTTAACAACTTAATGTTCGAAAAGTCGAGTAAATTCACTCCAGATATATTGCAATTAGTAACAAAAAATGCCAGTTTAAAAAGCCTCTGTTTTTTACCTATAGTTATAGTGCTAAAAGTCTAAAATCCGAAAAAGAAGTGAAAACCTAAAAAAAGAAAAGAAAAAGTCTTAAATTAATCTGAAGATTCTGAAGTCCCAAGTCTGCGTGTGTAAATGAAACCTTTTCTAAATCCTCCTCCACTGATTGGCTATCTGCATACAAAATCCAAAGAAAGAACTATATTTTCTAAATTTTACTTTCCTATAAATGTTTAGAATCAATTTTTGCATTCCTATTTAATTGATCTCGTGGTGTTTAGGCGTAATGGGCATAGAAATCTATTAATTTTTGGCAATATGCTTAAATATTTGCATAAATATAACTAATTTTTTGCATACAATATTCAATTAATGCTCCTGAAGACGTATTGAGTATTGCATACTTTCATCTTTTGGATTGTCAGTGCAGTGGTGGATAGTTCTCTCTTGAAACTGAAACGTAATCTATTATAAAAATAAGTTCTTAAAACAAAAACTTTCTGAAACGTTTATGTAATGAAAGAAACTTATTTTCACCATCACGAAAATATACGCTAAAACAAACTATTCCAGGGCCTGAGTATCGCACGGGCAGCTGGGGCTGGTGCCCTGGGCGCAAATTTCTGAGGGGCACAAAATTTTACTAATGGCTAAAATATATGGTCTAATTTTTTTTTTAACTCAACTGTGTTTCACGTTTCACTTACATTAATAAAATTTTAAAATAAAAACTGTCGTTAGACTGACTGGGGGCAACTTTATTTGTCTTTAGAACCTGGCCTAAAACAAAACCAGATTAAATATTTTATCAAATAATTTGTTTTTCGATCTGCTTTTCCGCCTGCTAATTTTTTTTTTTTTTTTCTTTCTTTTTTTTTTTTTTTTTTTTTTTGGGGGGGGGGGGGGGAAGATGAGGAAGAATTCTTGCTCTTCTAAGGGGGCACGAAAAATTTTTTAGTCGGGCCCTGACTATTACGGGTTTTATTCGTCGTAATAATGGTAATCTGAATATTTTTTAAAGACAATAATCTGTAGTATTTCAAAAGTTCATCACAGAAAGAATGTAAGTAATATTTTCGTATTTCTGCTGGTATTTCGGGTAAATTGTTTTTAATTGCGCGCGTGCAGACGATGAATTGAAAATTAAGAGCTTTTTTATGAAACTTTTTTTAACAAACTCTTGTTATAAATGTAAAATAATGCGTAAAATAATGAATAAGTGTTAGTTACCTGAAAAAAAAAAAAAAAAAAAATGAAGGGTGTATATAGCTGTGTATGTGTGTGCCGGGAAGGGGAGAGTATCTAGTCAGATACAGATGTTCTCTGACGTTAAAGTCAAGCACTTTTTTCTTTATAAAATTTTTACTCAGTGATTTATTCGGTTTCGCCGATAGGGGTTATCACCACCAGGCGTTTTCTTCAACAGAACCCAAAATAGGTGCCTGCTGAGTTCCACTCAAATCACCAAAGAAAAATTTCTAAATATCTCCTAACTTTTCAACGAATTTTCTTTATATTTACAACAAAGACCGAACCTGGCCGGATTTATGTCAAGAAGTGCCGATTTATTTTGCGACATCCTAGAGATTAGGAATACGCCTACCAATGTATCCATAACCATTCAGCTTCAACAATCCACTATAAAAATGTGAAATCTCCGCATCTGCACTCATATTCCCGCACCCTTTCAGCAGTGAATATAGTGACAATGTGGGAGGCGGTAGATGTTGGGGATATATTCAATACCTTTTTTTTTTGACTTATGATGAATGGTAAGAATCAGCTGAAATCAGA
The DNA here is from genome assembly GCA_963930645.1 of Salticus scenicus. NCBI lineage: Eukaryota > Metazoa > Arthropoda > Arachnida > Araneae > Salticidae > Salticus > Salticus scenicus. Next base: position 309,527,179 of record OZ005653.1, read on the forward strand.
AGTTATCGCAATAGTGTTAGAAGGTACAACAAAAGTGAATGCTCGAATCGAAAATAAAAACCGAAATAGCAATATTGAGTACTATATATAAACATTCTCTAGGAAACACTGTCACGAATTTTTGAATACTGAACCAAGTGAATATTTGGTGGTGAAGTTAAAAAGGCAAGTGGGTCGTCAGCTTTCAATGATTTTAATGCTTAGAACAGATATGGTTCAGAGAATTAGAAAACTCATATTGTAGAGGAAAGGGGGGGGGGGGTTAGTTGTGTTACTGGTATTTGTTGTAAGTTTTGCGTAATCTTGTAAAGAAATGTCATCAGCAACATATACCTAGTCTTACCAGTATAAATTATAGATTTTACATAAGGATAAGTCATATATATGAGCGAAAACACAGGTTCTAACTATGATGTAGATTATCACATATTATAATTTTTTTTTTTCTTTAAAAGATAGGTAAATTCTCTAAATAAGTAAAATTATAAATTAAATTATTTAATCTTAAACAACTATTTAAAATATGAAGATATGATTGTTTTTAGCGTATAAATAATAAATTTACAATATACGTTTTCTAATTTTTATACCTTCTCTTTCATATCTTTTTCAATGTAACTTAAAAAAATTCTTTGATTAATTTCCAGTATTCACTTAGCAATCCTAACGTAATGAAAATTCTTTTCACGCTGGAAAGGATATCTTTTGACTTATTTCTATCCTTTTGTTTTGTGAAACCAGAAAATAATTAAATCGGTATCTTTTAATCTTACATCGAAATATAACTCATGTGCCCTCTTGTCGCCATAATTTTACATCATCAGATAGATAAAATATTTGCTTAGCTGGTTGTTTCCCAGGAACTAAAATACTTGGCGAAATCATGCCAATATTCACTAACAACGGCCATTGAAGCACTAGTTGCCTTTTCAAAAATCACATAAAAATAATCGTAACGTACTGCAACCATTCTCTATCTTAAACTTTGAACTTGGCATCTATAATTAAACGCCAAATGCATTGTCATTTTTTTTATTCCAGTTTTGGAGCTCACGAGCATGCTGCAGCTAGAGAAGATATTAGGGCCTTGTGCCCGGTACTGTTTCTCCTCTCCATGCTTCCCGCTTCGTACTGGTATTCCATCTATGGTCACGCGACAAATTAGCTTCTTTGGAATATGCAATAAATTTACCTGAACCAATATACAACCTCATGAATCCGTTCTTGGGTGAACTATTTTCATCAATAATTAATTTTTCATCTTGACTTTTTACAGCTTTTCCTGTGTGGCCAACGCATTAATATTATTTTTTCCACAGCTAAAAACTCATCATCAGACTAACTTTAGAAATTCATGGGTATTCTCAGCAGCATCGCTAGAAGAAGAAGAAATTTAGAATTCACTCGATAGATCATTCATTGCTGTTTTCCTCAGCAAAATCTAGTACATGTAAATTGATTATCCTCATAGATATAGTAATACATATAAATATACCATCCCCATGTTATCGAGCAAAACTTTTTGATGCTGAAAAAAAGTGTTAGAATCAGCCATTAGAAGGTATTGAAAAAAAGAAAAATGAATTTGAAACTGTATCTGGAGTCTTTAATTCACCTTTAGTAAATAAATTATTCATAAATTTTATTTACTAAATTATCCGTGTGTATTCCTGAGTGTAATTTACTCCAAAAAGGAATCACTTTTTCCCTCCCGCTGATCAATCTATGTCTTATTACTATATTTATGATAATCCTCCAGTCGATTATTTAAATATATATATATATTATATTGCTGTTTTGCTTCTCTGAACATTTAAGAAATATCATAGACAAAAAAAAAAAAAAAAAAAAAACAGCAAAATAATTGTTTGTTATTGTTATTATTATTATTAATTTAAATAAAGCCTATGTAGGAATATCATATCTTTTTCCTCAAGATATCCTCGCCTTATCTTTCCCAGGATATTGATGGGGAGACGATATGCTATATACATATGAAAAACATTTAGCGACGCTTAATAACTTCTTACACCAATTTTATTTAGCGTTTAAATGAACATTTAATTTAAAAGTAATTTTAGTTTAAATGTCTATTTAGTATAATCTCAAATCTTTCCTATGTTGCGGTCACCCCAAGACTTTCTTCTATATTATCTTGTACAAATCCACGCAGTACAAATTATTTATTAGACTTTATTTATTAAAATTATTTTCCATGATCAATGCAGATGGTTTTAGTCTCAGAGAAGTATAACACTAAATGGCGAAAGAAAGTCAATTTTGTGCCGACGTCAGAAAAAATGCATTTTTCCCGTTCATTTATTTATTTATTTATTTATTTTATTTATTTTTTCCCTTAAAAAAAATCGATGACTTTTAAATTCTCACAGATCTACGGTTCAATCATTTGTTTTAAAGGTATTGACGAGTTCTTTTGTAAGATATCCCCATATTGAAATTTTACACTTCGGGGAAGTACTCACCTCCAGGGGTTTCGATGCTGTTAGATGCACACAATTTTTCCCCTTATTTAATACTACTATTATTAATAATTCATATTAATTTTAAAATTATTCGTTAAAAATAACTCTCATTATGTGCATTCATACGAAACTCTGCCCTATACCGCTATATTAAAAGTTATGAAAAAATTAACAGAAAAAAAAAATCTAGAGTGACTCCACTCGACTTTCCAAACATTGAATAATTAACGGTTTTGTAGATAAAGTAAAGTAAAGAGGAGTTATTAAATAAACAAAAGAGAGAAAATTATAATAGGGTGTTTGAGTATTTTTCTCCATTAAAGTGCGTTATTATTTTCTTCTTTATTCAATAGAAGAAAGTATTAGATACTAGATTCGTAAAAAATTTGGACTTCCGGTTTTCGATGGATTTACACGTTCTGAGATGTCTAGAACATGATCTGACCATTTTTAGAAAATGTCTGTCTGTCCATCTGTCTGTCTCTCTCTGTGTGTGTGTGTGTGCGTGTTACAAAAATTTTGTGGCGACCATATATGAGGAACTACTGCTCAGAATTGTATATAAATTTATGTGTAGATGCATTTTGACCTAAATTAGTGCCTGTCAACTTTTGGTGTCAACCGCTCAGCAGGTGACGCTGCTATACAGCGATTTCCGCAATTTAAGGGAAGGCTATATCTCAGGAACTAATGCACAGAATATCATATAAATTTATATGTAGATGCACTTTGATATAAATTAGTGTCTGTCAAATTTTTGGTGTCAACCGCTTAACAGGTGGTGCTGCTACACTGAGATTTCCGCAATTTAAGAGAAGGCTATATCTCAAATTCTATTGCGTATCATCAAACTAAACTTGATGTGTGAGAATGCCATTATGAGATATTATGCTGATTCAATTTGGTTGTTTATCGGACAATAGGTGGCGCTGTTATACTGCAAATTTTCTCGATAACGGGGAGGCTATATCTCTACTTTTATGGCACATAACTGTACCAAACTTGATATGTGAGATAACCATTATAAAAACACATTTTTTAAGATTTATTTATAGATAATAAAACTGTTTTTCTTTCGATATTTAGTGTTAATTTTCTCTAAGATCAAAAGCATTTGCATTCATTATATTAGATAATTTTAATAAATAATAGTTTTAATAAATTATTTGCACTTAGGGAATTTTTATAGGAAAATATAGAAGAAAGTCTTGTGGTGACCACAACATACTAGTTTTACTTTGAGACCATTTTGCCATAACACTATTGTACTTTGAACCCATAGATCATCATGATAAAGAATATTTCGTTGTGTCCCTGTAAAAACCTATAAATGTTAAATTCACCAAAATGCATATAGTTAGTGCAACAGTAACTTGTAAAATTTATATACATTTTCAGCTCTATCGGATAAGGCATTTAGACGGTATTGCACTTTATCATCTGTATCATCAAACAAAACTTGATATGTGAGAAGGCCATTATGAGACATTATGCTGATTCAATTTGGTTGCTTTCAGTTGGGTTCAATGGGTGGCGCTGTTATACTGCAAATTTTTTTTGATAACGGGAAGGCTATATCTCAACTTTAAAGCTATCGCACTTTAAAGTTTGAGTCCATATACCACAATGATAAAGAAATTTGCGTTGTGTCCCTGTAAAAAGAACCATAAGTACTAGATTTTCTAAAGTTCACAAAGTTCGTGTGATGGTGACCTATAACATGTATATAAATTTTCAGTTTATTTGAATAAAGCGTTTAGTCGTTATTGTACTTTAAATAATTTGAGCCTATAGACCATAATGATAATGAATTTTTCTTTGTGTCCCTGTAAAACTCTGTAAGTACTAGAGTCACCAATATCTATACAGTTGTGTGATGGTGACCTATAACATGTTTATAAATTTTCAGTTCAAACGGATAAGGTATTTAGATGCTATCTCACTTTAAATAATTTCACCCCGTAGGCCTAATGATACAGAACTTTTTGTTGTGTCCCTGTAAAAAGAGCTATAAGTGTTAGATTTACCAAAACCTGTAGTTCGTGCAACTGCGACCTATAATAGGTGTATAAATTTTTTGCTCAATTGAATGCGTTTAGACGCTATCACACTTTCAAAAATTTGGTCCCGTAGGTTATAATGATAAAGAATTTTTCTTTGTGTCCCGGTAAAAAAACTATAAGTGCTAGATCCACCAAAATCAATAGGGTTCGTGCTATGGTGACTTATAACATACGTACTAACTTTCAGCTCATTCGAAAACAGCGCTTAGACATTATCGTGTTCACTCACACCTACACCTACACATACATCATCGTAAAAATAGTGAAAACGAACTTAAGTACCTCAAAACGTATAGAAACATCAAAACCTCAAAGTCGTATTTTTGACATGATTACAATACTTTCCTCACATACGTATGTTCGGAAAGTTAAAAAAGTTAAATTATTACCTAAAGTCAAGGCCAGAATCGCGCTCACATTTCATAATTTTTAAAGCTAGCCTTCTTCCAACTGAAAATTATAGATTGTATATAAAAATAATAATTAATTACACATATTCAAAGTAGTATACATATTCAAAGTCAACTTATAAAGCTAGCTAGCTTTACACTCGTAAACTTGAGTATTGAATAGGTTAAAATTCGTCCAACAACATTAAAAAAAAAAAAACTAATTTTATGCATTCACAGAACTTTAAAGCAATTTCTACTATACATCTTCCTTTATTTATTTTTGTATAATTTATAACTAATACTAGTACTAAATTCATCCACACGATATTCCCGTCAGTATACAACAGTTAATGATGCCACAAAAATAAAAATATGTGCTAATAAATCAAACGTTTGTATTAGCACGTTGGAGTATATTTGCGAAAGATCGCAATTACAGATTCAAATTAGGACGCATATGTCATATTACAGCATCTTTATATTCTAATAAGCCCTAGTAGTTAAGAACTTATTAGACAATCAATATTACTCATAAAATAAAAAAATTAAAACTTTTTTATCGAATAATGTAAATGTTTGAATTGTATAGTAATCTCACTTTGACTAATAATTAGGGATACTTATTTAAACTATATGTTTTCTTTAATTATGATGTTTTTTTACGATCATAAAAAAGAATGTTGTTTAAATTGCAAAAGTATTTTCTCATTTTGACATTTGTAAATTACTAGGTATAGGTGTAATAGTTCATTTCATATATGCATATATTTTTAGCTTTTGAAATAATCGGCTATGAATTCCATATTTATTACCCATTAACGTAGGAGTTTTAGTTTCATTTTAAATTTAAAGGCCAATAAAATATTAATAATTACGATAGCAGGTTCATTTTTTTTTTTTCTTTTGCAGATGTTCAATAAGAAATTATAAAAAGAAATTTGAATAAAAGAAATTGAGTTATTAAGTCTAATCCTATTGGTCGGGAAAATAATTTTCAAAATTACAGTTTTACTTTTTAGTTGAAAATTTCATTTCCACATATCACAATCACATTAAATTACAAATAGTATAATTATAATGTTAATTATGACGGTAATAAAAAATAAGCTGGTGTGTCACTCACGCGACTTTCTCTTACCCTGCATTTCAAATCTATAAAGATAGATCGGATAAATGGTAACAAAGTGCAATCTACTTTAAAAATATTCTAAAATAAGTATCGAACAGATTCATTTGACATATAATTCTGTGTGAGACCCCCCCCTCAACCTCTCATTCAGTTATATAGTGCCTACATTTATTTAAAAAAATAATATAACATACGTTGTTATTAATTTGCCTTCGAAATTGCCAATCTTGATCTAACTTTTCAAGTGGCAACTTAACATACGAAATTCAAAATACTTAATCCGTATTTCCTGCAGTTCTTTGTTTTTAAGTTATGTCGATAATAGATATAAATACATTAATAAAAAAGCACCACGAGTGCTGCAGTCAAAGCGGCAGTGGGTTGCCGCTTTGACTGCAGCACTCGTGCTTACTTTATTCGCCTGATGAAGGGTCGTGTGTTTTTTCGACCCGAAACAATTGTTGCGAGTTTATTACATTTTATGGTGTTTATTCAAAGTTTGTAAGTAAGATATAAATACACTTCAACCGAAAAAAAAAAAAAAAAAAAAAAAAAAAATTGGACTTTCGTATTCAGGCTCAATATTCCAATACTCAAAACGTGAAATTATATAAAAAACTAGATTTGGAAATAGAATTTTTAAAATATTTTATTTACAGTATGGATATGAAAAATTAATTTTTTCTGCCTGAGCAGTTTTCTTCGGCATAGTAAAATGTACCAAAGAAATTCCACCAATTACATTCAACTGAAAAGAAAGTTTAGTTTAATTTTGGGTATTCCTGTATATTATCTGTAACTTATGTGCACATCAAACTGTGTACTTGAAATTAGTTTCATATGGAAAGCACCTTACACAAAATGAAATACACTTCCAGCAATTCTCACGTATAGCGCAAACATACCCAAATACTTTGGGCAACTCTGTAAACGAATGATGAATGATTTCCACACTACAATCTACATAAAACATGCTTTTATGTATATATATAAAGTTCATTCAATTTTGTTTAGTGCAACCTATTCATTTTATACTGTATTTATCAGAAATTTCTTCCATACATGTAATGTATTTGAAATCTCTTGGATGTCCCTGTACACGAACCATATTTGCTTAATTTAAACAAAAAGTGTAGTGTACATCACTATATGATACAGATTTAGAATTTGGACTTTCTGTTACTATTTATTTTTGTGATATACTGATAGCAGACATACAGACACACAGACCAACCACTAAAAACATGATTTTCTGATTCAAGGGACAGGGACTTCAAAACATGTAAATATAACAAAAATTCAGTTTCGAAAATCTGATCCAATAAAAAATACTTTATCTAATATTCATTGGTAAGAGAAAGTAAAAAGTAAATAAATGAAGTAAATAAATGAATGAATAAATAAAAATTTGGAGGGTGCACATAGGCAACTGCACTGATATTTGAGTCACTGATATTTTATCTTATAAACCAGTTTATTAGACCTTTGGAAAGGACTAAATACACAAGTGTAAACAAAAGGTTTTTGGTTTAAAAAAAATTTCACCAAAGAAGATTTTTAAAAATATTGTTTTAACACTACACCAACTTCTAATATTTTCAATTTTTTATCTCTCCCTTTACTTAAACTTCAAACAACTTTACCCAAACTGCTTATTTTGTTTATTACTTTTAAGACTCTCTCTTCCTCTTTTGCTTTTTTTTTTTTTTTTTGAGAGAGGCAGCACGGGGAATTTGAAGGCAAATGGATAAATGGTTGTAAAAATGAATACATGTCTATAATTTTACTTTTTTCGATATTATTATTATTATTTAACGCATTAATGAAACAGAAATTTTTTTAATAAATATACATTTGTTAGTAAATTTTGTTAATAAATGTACAGTTTCAATCAGTTTCCATTTTATTTCACCATTTCTGAAAAAAATTCAAAGATTTTGTCCATTATTGTGTTCCGAAATGTCCACTACTTGCGCATTTTACGCTCTATGAAAAATTCATTTTTCGAGTATAAAACGATTCAAATAGCATTTTTCTCAGTAGAGTTACAGTCATGTGGAGAAAAAGGCTGTTGAGGAATCGTACACTTGTTATAGTTACAGTCACTAAAAATAGTAACATTGCACACAAAAAAACAGACCTGATAAACTGGACCTTCTATGAAACACCTTTTAATATTCTTTCCCGTATTATGGAATAAATTTATAGAAAGTAAAAAATGAAGAAGATAATTTAATTATATGCAGAGTGATTATAATTAAAGTTACGATTTCAAAACGCTATAATTTTAAAACTACCCATCAGAGCGATTTGATACTTTACCAGAGCACTCATGAGGCAGTGAAATTTTGTTTGGGGGAGAAAAAAGTAGTTCCAACATGTTCCTATAGATGGCGCTGTAAGGGTAATGCCAGGGGAAACGCCCAAATGGACTCATTAAACACAGGAATGCTGTTAGCAACACAATGGAATAGCAGATAATCATTGAAACAATAAACTTCAAGGGTTTACTACAATTTTTTTAGCAAAAAGACAAGAATACGTGTCTACAGCGGAAACAGTCATAGTGAAATGAGAAAAAGAGGAGCTTCATGAAACAAATACTTTACGGATAATTAACGGCACATTTTGGAACTCTTTTTTTTTTTTGGGGGGGGGGGGCAAACAAAATTTCATTGCCCCACGATTACTCTGGTAAAATATCAAATCGCTCTGATGGGTAGTTTTAAAATTATAGCGTTTTGAAATAGTAACTTTAATTATAATCACTCTGCAGTGGCGGATCTAAGCCCCCCCCCCCCCCCCCAAAAAAAAAAAAAAAAAAAAAAAAAGCACTGACATTCACAATTGAATGTTACAATTGTAAAATTTTCATTTATCTTGGAATAACATCTTGAAAACTCTTACCCCCCCCCCCCCCAAAAAAAAAAAAAAAAAAAAAAAAAAAAAAAATAAGTTCTGGATTTGCCACTGTCACCCTTTATATCGATAAGTACATAACATAACTGCCAACCGTTCCGTATTTCCTATATTAGTAATTTTTTAACGGTTGGCAACTATGACATAAAACAAATCTGTATTATAGAAAAAACAACTAGCCATCACTCGTAAGTTATGAAGATATTTTTCGATATTTGTAGGGGAAAGGAAAAGCCATTGCTGGGAAACTATTTGTAGGAGATATATTTCGATTTTGCTATCCATTTATTTTATTTATTTATTTATTTAGTTATTTATTACGCATTTTGTATATTTAGATCAATTAATTTCTCGCATCAAGTTATAATATATATATATATATATATATATATATATATATATATATAATATAAAGTTGAGAAAAATAGTGTGAAAGAAATGGAAAGCTTTAGTGTAATACTCTTTCGGCAAAGTTTGGAATTTGGCACGAGGTAGCTCAGGCGCTTCTTGTCAAGGTTTCTACTTACGCTATTTGTGATAGCCATTTTAATTCATCGCCAAAAGGGCAACAGAAATTTAAAAGTTGCCAAGGGAGTCCTATATTAAAGCTGTACCATAGAAATTTTAAGAAATGAACATTGTAACCGTTGTTAAAGAACGAATCACAGTTACCGCATGCCTTTATATGGAAGAATAGATTGGTTTTAAAAAAAGGCAGTACTATATAGCAATAAATTAAACTCTATTTTACAAGTATATATATATATATCTATTATACATAACTACACATACATAGAGCATCTTTTCGTTGTTTATTTTTATTTAACAAAACAGGAAAATAGTTCGAATCTCAAGGTTGAATCTAGCAATTAATTTCTTTTACAAAATTCCAAAAAACAAAATAGAGACAGATAATTTTATATCTACATACAGCTCGAAACTGAAGAATCTAAATCAACTGAACTGATATGCTCTAATCGCAATAAACAATTAATAAATTCATTTAAAATATATACGCTACAAGTTTTAATACCGATTATTTACAATATATTTCAAGAAACACGATACATTAAAACTATTACTTTAACCGCAACTAACATTAGTACATATTGCATCAATGTATATAATTGTAAAAGTGATGCAATTCGATAAAATAAAAAAAAAAAAAAATATATTAACAGTGATAGTTGAGAGATTTTTTTTTTTTTTTTTTTTTTTTTATCTTGCCTAGGTATGTTGTCACTTTCATGCTGCACGTGTGTCTATTTTTAATCTCCTGATCTAGACAGGCTATTATTTCGATATGAAATAATTTTTACAAGTTCCTGAAATTTTCGATGTTTGTTTACAAAGTTTTTATTTATTTATTTACTAGCAAACCCGTGCGAAACTTTCGCACTTTATTTCTTTTCTTACACCCTTTTAAAATTTAAAACTCAAATATTATATCTATTTCACCACCTAATTAAAATTTTAATTTACCAGAAGCTAAATTATTATTAGAACCAAATTAATATTGTACAATAATGAAAGCAAAATCATTCGAAGAAAAGTTTCAAAAGAAAATTCATAGTTAACGACTAAGTTTTCACACTTCCGCAGGCAGTACAGTTTTAGTATAGGACCCCCATGACTCCTTTTAAATTTTTGTCGCCATATTGGCGACGACATTTTATTTATTTGTTTTAGCATACTTTTTTTTTTTTTTTCAACTAATTCCTATCTTGATTATACTTTTTATGAATGCGTTTTTCAGTCGATTTAGGATAATAATTCATATTCTGTATATTTTTAAATTTGGTTTAAAATGACGCTTGCAAAGTTTCTGAGGAAGCATAGATCATTAAGCTGAAACCGCGTGCTTAAATATTGTTCATTTATGAATATCTTTTTCGTCTTTGAGCATTTTATTAATTACATTACATCACTATCGTATCGTTTCGACAAAATGTAATCGAAATTGGTCCACGTTAGAGAAATATTATATAGATTACCAAGAACTACTCTTAAAGGTAGTGACCGAGACTGAAGTAGTTGATATCTTCAATCTTTTGCCAAAATAAATAAATAAATAAATATAACAAAATGATAATGATAGTAAAAAAAGAAAACTCCATAAATTTGCAGCACTTTTTTTTTTCTATATAATTGCCAAACCTTCAAGGAAAACTTTGAAACTCTACACCTCTAATCCACCTCGTACTTATATTATTGCATCATAACTTACTACAATCTGAAGAAGAAAAATAAAAACAACTTCGTTACTCGATATCTGAATAAAGGTAAGACCCTTCACCTCCTGATATCGTATTCCTTAATGCTCATGAAAATTCATTGTCCATCGACCACGTCCACGTGCCTGTTTTATCTCGACACTGTAAGCATCTGAAACAAAATACCACACACGCAGGTAATCTTCAGATAAAATAAAACTACCAAAAAAAGTACACAGAAAAAAAAAAAAAGTATCTTCTTAAAATGTGTTACCGCTTAGATAATGGGGAATGCCATACTCTCTCCTACACCTTATGGTCTAAGATAACTATGGATCCAGGGATTATTTTAGACTTATCATCAGTAAATACACATTTTATTGACAGCTAAAGGAGCGGCGTGGTAGGACAGCAGGATGAAGTTATAATTCCTGTTTGTTACATGATATTATTTTTTGGCAGATTGTAGTGGCCGAAATGCGGTAATTGGATTAAGAAGTGGGTAGGGACCGAGACCACCTTGTTATATCCAGGTAGGATTATCAAATATAACAACACTGGCAAAATTATATTTTAGAATTACATGCTCTCTTTACGATTTTGAAGCTAATATCAAGTGTAGAATTTCGTAAGTTAGGTGCACAGGTGGCGTCCAGATTAGGAAATTTAACACTTTTATATAAGGTGTTCCACTACAAATCATCGCTGTGCTGTCAGTGTAACAAAATATAACTTATCTTTGCATGGCACTTACTGTTTAAAAGAAACTTTATTTATTGGTATGCTACATCTCTATCGTTGTTATGAGATGTTCTATTAAAAAGCAGAAGGAACTTCCTAACAGTTTGATTTTGATCTCTTAATAAAAGCTGACTTGTTAGAGCTTTCTTGAAATATAATAGCTACATGTGATTTTGTATGCTATTGATGACCAAACATGTAATACTTTTGAAATAAGCATTTGCATGTAAATCACTGTATACTATCACTATCAGTAAATGAAGTAAAATTTGTTTTTATGTCCATTTAATGTTTAAAAGAAGCTTTTCTATTGGTATAAAAAATATTAAAAATAAAGTTCAAAGTTTCAGCAAAAAATTTGGTCTATTTAGATTAATTTAGCTACGACAAATATTTTTAGATATTTGATGCTAGATTTAATCATTTTTATACTTCTACATGTCTAGGTTGTTCTTGAATTATATGTATATAATTTAGACACACATACACACACACACCAAAAAAAAAAAAAAAAAAAAAAAAAAAAAAGAAGAAGAAGAAGAAGAAGCACCAGTAACCAAGAGGTTCTTCTCTCGAAACTAGTTAACGGGAAGTGTGTGATTCGATCCCTGATTGCACTCGTTGACCCAGCCGTTCGGAGTTTTCCGTGATTTTCTTGTAAATTCGCGTAAATGCGCGGTAGTGGACTCCTTAGAAAGACCTCAACGGAGGACACACCATCCAAGTCTAGATCTCTTGTGCAGCCTTAATTACCAACATATAAAAAAAAGAAAAACAACCGATTAAACAGAACGTAGGAAATATGACATTTATTATAAAGGTAAGGTAAAAACTACCTTCAATAATGTAGAAAATGCTTTGCATATACATTTCATTTATATGTATCTTTCAAAGAGAAAAAAGAAATTCCACATTTTTTAATTGCTTTAAATAAATAACTAAATAAAATCATGGCGTATGTTCCCCTGTAACTAAATTATCGCTGAGAATTGTCAAGAAACCTGTAAAACTGTTTTCTGTACAATGATAGAATTGATGCGGGAAAAGTATTTTTTAGACATTTTGAAATAACCTGTTGTAGTAAACATTACCAAATATTTATACTTTATCAAATTATACACACATTACAGAGCTATAAAATAATTTCTAAAAAAAATTTCAAATTCAAAGTTTTTTTTTTTTCTTTCTTTCACTTTTTTAAGGATTTTATAATAATTGACCTTGACATATATACGAGTATTTTTCCCCGTCAAATATTTCTTCCCTTTTACGATAATGTTTATTAAATTCTGCTTTTATTTATAAGTTTTTCACAAAATACCATTTACTTTGTGAACTCTAGGCTGAAAAAAGCTATTTTTAACTCGAAGTTATATACTGTATCTCTATCTGATATACCTTTGCAAAGATTAGTTTTTATAAATAAACTAGTCACTATTTTAAAATGAATCACTATAGTTAATCAATTTTCAAAATTGCATTAATTTTTATCATGTGAAAAAAAAAAAAAAAAAAATAATAATAATAATAATCTGATTGGAAAAAATGTTGCACATGGTCCCCACTTCCTTCGGCAGCGCAGGCAGCGCTGCGCGCGCGCATTAATGTTCGACACTCTTAATGAATGACTATATTATCGCAAGGGAAAAACATAAATATAAAATGCAAAAAAAAAAAAAAAAAAAAAAAAAATCTCCCATTGGTGGAATAATCGGTCCGGGCCCCCACTTCCCGCGGCAGCGTATACATGCGCTCACGGCGCGCATAGTCCTTCACCTACCGTTCCCGCCCCTCCAAATTATTTTAGACTTTAAAAATACTCGCAATCATTCTCTCGGTCTTTTAAACCTAATAATACTAATTTCCAACATTCTATCTGAATTTCTTTCTTTTTACCCCTGCGCCCGTTCCCCTTCCTGCACCTCATAATAATTCTGTACTTTCGAAAATATCCGCAATGTATTTATCAAACCTCAAAACCTAACAACACTAATTTTTAGCGCTCTAACTCTTATTTATATATTTTTTCCCCTTCACGTCTCTCCTAATAATTTTACAAATTCGAAAATATTCGCAATCGATTTCTAGGTATCAATAACCTCCATGTACCAATTTTGAGCGACCTAACTCTATTTTTATTTTTTCTCCCCCCTCCCACCCCTCCTAATAACTTTACTAATTCGAAAATATCCGCAATCGATTTGTAAGTATCAAAAACCTATATGTACCAATTTTGAACGGTCTAACTCTATTTTTATTTTATTTTTCGCCCCTTCGCCACCCCCCCCACACCTTTCAGACCCTCCTAATAACTTTACACTTTCGAAAATATACTCATTCGACTTGCAGACCTGTAAAACCTATCTGTACCAATTTTGAACGATCTAACTGTATTTCTAGTTTTTTTTGCCCCCTTTCCCGCCCCACCTGGGAGGAATTTCTAAAATTAAAGAAATTAGTTTTTATGTATTTGTGAGAGCTATATTTTAGAGCAAAAATCTCACATATATTTTTTCTTTTTTCTGCTTGCGATATAAGGGATTATTTCATATCACGTTTTGCCCCCTCTCTCCCCCTCTTGCGGGCTGAACTTCTAAAATTCCAGAAATTGGTTTTTAGGTATTTGTATTAGCTATATACTAGAGCAAAAATTTCACGTACATCTGTTTTTTCGTTTGAGATGTATAGGATTATGTGAAACCACGTTTTGCACATGTGAAATCACGTTTTGCCCCATTTCCCCCTTTGGGGACTGAATTTCTAAAATTCCAGAAATTTGTTTTTAGATGTTTGTGTTAGCTATATTTTAAAGCAAAAATTTTACTGATATCTGTTTTTTTCTTTGAAATATGAAGGTTTTAGTGAAATCACATTTTGCCCCCTACTCCCCATTGGGGAGCGAATTTCGTAAAATCGCTTCTTAGGAGGTGCTTACACTTATATGTTCTATAATCTGAACCAGTTTTGAGTCAGTGGCTCCAGTAGATTTTGCTGTGCGTTGATGAGTCAGTGAGTGGGTGGAAGTACTCTTTTATATGTATAGATGAAATTGTACTGAATTTGAATTCCTGTACTAAAATATATATATATATATATATTTTAATTAAGGTAAAAGAATAATTAGAACATCGCGCGTAAATTGTTTTAAATGGTTTTCAAACCAGACTAGTTATTTTCTAACATGCTTTACAATTTTCGAACATTTTTTTTTTTTTTTTTTTCTAAATGTTCTAAATTGAAAGAAATGTAACTCAGATACTGAAATTTCAAACTTTTTTTTTTCTCTGTTAAGAAAAAATAATTTTCAGAATATCGAATTAAAAAGAAAATTTTTAGCTTATAACTCTATATAAAACTTTTTTCATGCGCACTTGCATTATTATTCCCCCCCCCCCCTGTGTTCATGTTTATAGGATATGCTTCACTTAACGTCCGATTTCCGAAAAACGTTATTATTTTGGTACTGTTTCAATAATTTGCGTCTTATTGCAGATATGGGCAAATTTTAAGAAATCTATTAATGAAAGTCATGTTTATGAAAGTCACGGGAGAAAATTAGAATGTGTCGAATTGTTTAATTTTTTTAAGTCGCCACTTTATTTCGATTAGTCAAAATGTGGCCAGTGGCGAATTATAATATACAAAACAAACAAATTGAAAGAGTTGACTAAAAATGAGTAACCATAAATATTTTTGCTTAAATATCTGTACCTAGGACCAGGAGGTAAATCCCTTCCGTGGAGGATCAAAATTGTGATGGCATGTCTCCGGACCACCTCTAGGGGTGTGTCCCAGACCGTCGCCAATTGCCCATCTGCGCAGCACTAGTGCGACGTAAAACCCAACCATTCATTCATTCCAGGAGGTAAATGGCACAAAAAGGAAATTTTTCAGGAACGCAATTATATATATTTTTTTCTTTTTCAACTTTAAATGCATGTTTAAAAGCATTTCTTTGCAGCTAGCAATAATCCCTATATGATATTTTAAAATATTAATTTGAGTCTGTCAACCCCACTGGTACATATTATATGTCCCGGAGATATTTTTAATTCAACCAATTTGATAAATAAGCGGGAAATTTATTGGAGTGCATGTCTCACTGGTTTTCTGCGATTACATTCATATGTTAGTGTAATTTTATGTGTTTTCATTTGTATTTTCAAAAGTACTGTAAAACTAATTTAGAACTTGGGAACTGAACTTTTCACTGTATTTTACATCATCACCTAACTCCATTGGGGTACATGTGTGCCATCTAGAAAGAAGAGCAGTGGAACATATATATCCCACTTCCACAACTGCTCGTAGAGTTCATTTTTGTTTTTATTTTGTCAGAATATTGCTACACTGAGAAAAAAAATATATATACCGCCTTCATCTAAAATGAATAAGTGACCAATTTTCTAAATCCTTTAATTAAAAATTTAAATTTCCAAGCTATGCGCATAAGGCACGCCAATAAACTGAATAGACGAAATGATCGAGAATTTCTAGTCTTCACATTTCTAGATGGTGAAACAATATTCTGAATCTTTTGTATTGTGAGAAATTCTCGCTTGATTTTTCTAGAATTGGGTCATAAACCAAGATTATAGTTGCTGAAACCCGCCTCTTGTAGTCGCATATATTTGCAGAGATTTTTAAATAACTTTTGTCCTCGATAATATAGGCAAACGCTCTAGAATTCTAATAGGAGTTTCTAGAAATCGCTTTTAAAGAGGACTAGAATTTATAAGAATGACATGAAACTATTTTTTCTATAGCCACAGCCACAATTTAGATTCTATATGTCAGTTACGGAATTTTTTCTCAGTGCATGATGCAAACTCTGAAAAAAAAAAAAAAAAAAAAAAGGACACGGTGTCTTTTGCTTCTGGGTTACAGATATAATAATTTTTAAACGTAAATATATTAATAATAATAAATAAATAAATAAATAAAAATGAGACTGAATACTCATATCATCTCTATGTGTATGAGTATGTGTAATTGTGAGTCTGTTGGACCTTTTTAATTCCACGGCCAATCACTCAACGTCCTAGTAAATTAAAGCTCGGGGTAAAAAACATCTTTACCACCGGTTAAATAATTCTCCAAACCTTGAACTTGCCGACCTGAAAGACACAGAGCGGCGCATAGCTATCAATTTGGACACATTTCTAGTCATATATTTATTTTAATTTGGTGTCTTTAAACTTGGAATTACGCTCAGAGACCAGCCACCTTTCGATCTGTTGATTCAATAATCGTAATAATAGCTTTTAGAGAGATATTTCATGCTATCATATTTAGTGGTGTGTGGAAGACACCTGGTTTACAATGAGGTGTGGCTGTCGTAACGTATAACGAGATTCTAGTTCAAACACCGATTTTAGGGATCTCGTGACCTTCTAAGAATTCCCTGTGTGTTAACGAAAATGTGGAACACCATTGACAAGTTATACATTTTTATAAACCCCTGCGAATTTTTCACAATTTATTCCCTTTTTTATTTACCAAATTATAAGTTATATACCAATTTCATCACACAATTTTAAGAAGTGAAATTATTATTAGTTTTTGTGGGATGAAATGCTAATGACAGTTAAACAAAAGTCATTGAAAGAAAAGTTTTAAAATAAAATTCATATTTGACGACCCAGTTTTCATACATGCCTAGGCAGGGCAGCTTTAGTATAGGACTCCTATGGTGACTTTTAAATTTTTGTCGCTATGATGTTAGCAATGCCTTTTAATTTATTCCTTATACATTTATTCCTTATACATTTTGGTGTGATTTTTTGTTAAAAAAATTTATACTTTAAATAACTATAAAAAACTTTTTATTATTGCATTTTTTACTCAATTTATGACAAAAATTCATATTTTGTTCACATCTTTAAAGTATTCCTATGTTTAAAATGACGCTTGCAAAGCTTGCAAACATGTAACTTTTAATAATAGATTTTTCTATAAAATGATCTCATAAGACAAATTTCGTCTTTTTTTTTTTTTTTTTTTTTTTTAGATTACTGAACTAAGTCCTCATGCTTAAATATTTCTTATGTATTACTTTTTTATCTTTGCGTATTTTATTAAGCCACTATCGTATCATTTCTACAAAATTTAATCGTAACTGGACCGCGTTAGAGAAATATATTACATAGATAATTTTTCCTATAAAATGATCTCATCTCATCAGACAAATGTCGTCATCTTATTATTATTATTATTATTATTAGATTACTGAACTAAGTCCTCGTGCTTAAATATTTCTTATGTATTACTTTCCGAACACTATAGTGAGGAAAGTATTGTAATCATGCCAAAATCCGAATTTGAGATTTTGATGTTTCTATACGTTTCGAGGTCCCCTGAGTCCGTTTCCACTATTTTTACGATGATGTATGTATGTGTGTATGTCTGTGAGTGAACACGCTAGCGTCTAAACGCTTTGCGAGAATAAGCTGAAAGTTGGTACGTATATTGTAAGTCACCGCATAGTACAAACCCTATAGATTTTGGTGAATCTAGCATTTATAGTTTTTTTACAGGGACACCAGGAATAATTCTTTATCATTATGGCCTATGAGGCCAAATTTTTAAAAGTGCGATAGCGTCTAAACGCCTTATTAATCTGAGCAAAAAATTTGTACACATGTTATAGGTCACAGTTGCACCAACTGTATAGATTTTGTGTGAATTTAGCACTTACAGTTTTTTTTACAGGGACACAAAAGAAAAATTCTTTATCATTATGGCCTATGGGACCAAATTTTAAAAAGAGCGATAGCATCTAAACGCCTTATTCCATTGAGCTGAAAATTTATATGAATATTATAAATCACTGTTGCACTAACTATAAGCATTTTGGTGAACCTAGCATTTATAGGTTTTTACAGGGACACAACGAAAAATTCTTTATCATTATGATCTATGGGCTCAAAGTTCAGTAGCGTTAAATAAAACATCGTGTAATATATGGAGAAAATTACTCAAACACTCTATTATGGTTTTCTCTCTTTTGTTTGTTTAACAACTCCTCTTTCTTTACTTTATCTGCAAAACCGTTAATTACTCAATGTTCGGAAAGTCGAGTGGAGTCACTCCAGATTTTTTATCTTTGTGTATTTTATTAAGTCACTATCGTATCATTTCTACAATATTTAATTTTAACTGGACCCCCGTTAGAGAAATATTATATAGATTGAAATTAATAGTGAGTTGTAAGATATTTCAGGTTTTCAACTCTTAGAAAATTATAACAGTAATTACATACCATAAGAAAACAAGAAAGAAAAACCATACAGTTCGCATAAATTATAAACACTTTTCAACTGTACGTTTTGTTTTTAATTTGAAAGTAAGAAAGCCCTCAAAAAATTCTTTATACCTTTTTATTTATTTTAAAGAAAAGACATAGATTGTTTTTGTGTAGCCCTCACGCAATGATTGCCTTATAGTGTACAGTCTAAAAACAGCAAGTCTACGAGAGTATGTTTGGTTTTTACTGCATATCAAAAAAGCATAGTTATAACTTTATTTTTAATGAAAATACTAAAAATTGCTTATATGTAGCTCTGTATGTCATCTAAACTTCACTTATGCTCCATTTTGAAGAAGCCCTAAAAAAAGCCTCACTACACTGAAAATTTACATAGCATACGTTCCCTTTATATCTCACAATGAGTCAGAACAACTTTGTTGGTGCCCTGTAAAACAATTAGTTATGCTAATTATGCCTTATTTCACAGAAAAAATGGTTTTCAATATTTTAAAATTATACATTAATTTCGACTCTTTTATTTTTCTCAATCTTTGTTAAAGCCCCACCAGTGGTCCAGAGATTTTACACTTAAGAGTGAAAAGTACCTAACTTCGCCGACTGCCAAAGCCCATGTTATTCTATGGGGAAATTTGTATCATTAATTACTCATTATTTATTTATTTATTTACTTATTTCTTTATTTATTCAGCTTATCGCATTCAGAAAACTCATAACCCTTATATATAGAAAGTATTGAGTCCAAACAAGTCTGCAAACAAATTTCCCCATAGAGTAACATGGGCTTTGGAAGCTGCCGAAGTTAAATATTGTACGTTCTTAAAGATGGTAGACAGAAGATGCCGGGTTCACATCCAGGTCACGCTCGTCGACCAAGCCATTCGAAATTTCAGAAAAAGATGAAGTATTTTGCGTCCACAATTATTTCCAGGATCCTCCATAAATAAACGAAGTATTCATTGTCATGAAGAGCACAGTTTATTTTATTTGAAAATGTTAATAATTCTATCTCCAGAATCACTGCTTTAAATTATATCAAATTACATATAAGAATGCATATGTATATATCAGGGTTGGGTTTTTGCCGGCAAAAATGCATTTTTGCCAGGACAGTGGCAAAAAGTGGAAAAAACCAAGCAAAAAGTGGAAAAAATTGGCAAAAATGGAAAAAAATTAGGAAAAGTGAAAAAATAAAATTAGGACAACACAATCCCTTTCAATTTTCACCTTTACACTTTGGCACCTCAATGAAAAGAATTTTCGAAGATTTTTTAATTTAAAAAGTAATTATAATTAATTAATTAATAATAATATATAACCAGTGTCCGACTAATTCCGGGTGCCAAGGTGACTATAGATATCCATTGGTGACCAGTTATGGCAGACTGACAAAAAAATTTTCATGCATTTACAATATTTTTTATGTATATTTTTGTTTTTCCTCCCACCTTCTTGTCTTGGTATAAAAGATTATATTGCTGATGTATTGAATGAATAGGTTTAATATTTTCTGAAAAATTTAACAATTATTTCTGTTTTTGAAAGATGTTTTTCCGTGAAAGAAAAATTAAATTCCCATATTTGATAAATATTCTTACTACTATATACTGGTACTTTCCATGTCAACATCTTCATGTTAAACAAGATTCAAGCATCATAAACACTATCTAAAGCAAACTATGTTCGAATTTACAAAGAGAAACTTTAAATAGTATGATATTTATCAAATGGATTCTCTTTAAAGGAATTCTGTCCTGAAAAATTTATAGAGAAATAGTATTTTAAAGCCAAAACTTAAACACTCTCAATATATTTGATGATTATATTAAAGGTAAAAATAATATTTATTTCTGTAGATTTTTTTTCCCCCAATTGTTTTTTATCTTTATAGATAAAAAATAGTTATTTTCTTAAAATTTTCCTTAGTTCACATTTTTAACTAAGTAGTTCATTTATTCAATGTAAAATAATATGATCTGCATTAATTATATAATTATGAAATATTATCCTTAAATTCTCTAAGTTTTGCTGTGAGTATTGTCATAGAAATAATTCGCTATTTCTGGCTCCTGAGATATTGAAACTTTGTCAGTTCCTGAACATAACCATAAAAATAAAACTACAAAATTATATTTTTATTTTATTGACGTAAAAAAAAAAAAAAAAATCTTAAGTAAGACATATTCAGAGAGAGAGTTTACTTGCAATTCACATTTCAATGCCGAAAAATGCATGATCAAATGACTGACTGGCAAATTTCAGAACTGCTGAGTCAATAATTGACTCAATATTTGACTTTTCCCCACTGTAAACAAAAATATGTAATACATTGAAAAACACAAATATTCTAGTAATTAATTATTGAAGAATATTTTTTAGAAAGGTAATTTAAATATTTTTAAAAATGAAAAAAATTATGTTAATTGTTGATGTTAAAAATTTCATTTTAAAGAAATTTTAGAATGCATTATTTTAATGATTTACATAAGAATCAGTTGATCAAGAGTGTAATTAAATATCTGGTTTTAATTTGTTAAAATTATGATTTTAACATTAAAATCGTGTAATTAAAATCCCTAAAACCCTGTTTGAAATACTGGTAATTTTTGCCACTGGCAAAAATTGTGGCAAAAACTATTTTTGCCGGGACGGTTTTTTCCGCGGTTTTTACCATGGTTTTTTCCACATTGGCAAAAATTGGCCAACCCTGGTATATATATATATATATATATATATATATATATATATATATAGATAGATAGATAGATAGATAGATATAATAGTTCAGAAGATAAAAAGGAAAACCGTTTTTATTTAGTCTATTTTGTTTGAAAGAAATAGGCTCTAGTTCTTAAAATGAAGAAGAAACAATTTTAAAATGATTTATTTATATGAAGGATTCATTATCTATCTATCTATCTATATTTATTTATTTATTTTTGGTTAAGCAAAAGAAAATGACCAGCGAGTTTCCTATGGGTTTAAATTCAGACAGGTAGACAATACACTGCCAGAAAAGAAAAAGAAAAAAAAAAAAAAAAAAAAAAATTCACTCTCTAAAAATTAAGCTAAATTTTAGTATAAGGGTTGAAATTTATTCTTCTATGCGCTACTGACGTAGTTCTAAATAGTTAAAAATGAGATTATATATAAACAAAAAAGGAGAAGAAAAGAAAAACTAAAAATAAAGAGGGAATCATGAAAAGAAAATTAGGATCAATAATTATGAATTTTTTTAGAAGGGTGCAGCTGCTTCATTTGCTAATTCATTGATCTAAGCTTAGGAACTCGCAAAAGTTATTTCAAGAAATCTGCTTAAGAAATTGTAATTGCATGCATTCATATGCCAGACTAAAATGTGATTTAAACAAGTCTAATTATCTAGACCCACTATGAGTTATCAAAACAGTTCCTTTTATTTCACTCCGAATATTATATATAACATACTTCAATCAATCTCATTGAATCCGAAAGATATAAGCACCCTTGACACTTCTCTTATTTTTACTTCTCCCCCTCCCCCCCTCCCTTCTCTTTCCTTAGCTGTTTAAAACGAACATTCGTAATTATAGGCATAATTATATGAATTCAGACGATAATTTCACGCAACGTTTATTCAAACATTCAATTTTCGATCTCATTCGATTCAGATTTATGAATTGCAATCGATGTTCATTATCGATCAGTCTTCAGAACCTTATCTATACATGTGACATTCTTGTAATGCTTATTGCTCGCTGTATTTTTTAATGCCGATAATGAGGGAAATTTGGAAAGAAAATGTGTCAGAAATGATTTATAATCGTAATTCGTCTGTCTTAAAACATCGATTGATGCAGTCAGACAAAAATGAAACAAACAAAAAAAAAAAAAAAGAAAGAAAGAGAAAAAATCATTGATTATTCTTAAAGAAAAGGAAAAAAGAAAAAAAACATTCAGATACCTGCATATCAGTTTGAAACGGAAACTTAGCAGATTTATTCGTTGCTATAAAATACACGGAATTTCTTATCAACTTATCATTAGACATCACGCAATTTCTTTCTTTCTTTCTTTTTTTAATCCAAGAGAAAATTTAAAAAAAGAGTAAAATATAAATTATAATGTTAATTTACTGCTGTCATCACCTTTTATCTAAGTTCATTTTGTATCCTGTTTAATAGATCCTCATTTTTTAAATGCATAAAGAATTAAAAGCAGAAAAATGCATAGGAATGGTTTGTTTTCATATGGCGTGATGCATTACAATTATATGTAAAACAAATTTATACATATAGTATAATTAATTCAGTTATCACATTTTACAGTATGAGAAAAATTGATTAAAGATTTTCAAAACAGTTTTTTTTTTTTTTTTTCGGTTTCTAATCATAATAAAGATATGGAGCACAAATTTTCCAACCTTGGCTTTTTGACATTTTTACACGTTTTGACGTTTGAGGAATCCGAAAATTACAAAATTGATTTTAGTTTAATCAATATGTTAGTCTTTCTTAGTGTACATTAGTTTGTTAATCTATGTATAGACATTATTTTTCGAACAAATGATGGTAAATAACTCGGACTAATTTTACTAATATCATATATGATAATAGGGAACCATATTGATTTCCAACATTCGACTTTGGAAACTTCATTAGTAGGGTAGGTGCTACGGTGATTGGCATGCTCCAGTAATTGACATCTATCCAGAAATAATTAATAAATAAGAAAAATAAGAAAATCATATAATTTTACATATAAGAATTTTAACATTTTATGTCAAACACTGGAGCATAGGGTGCTAATCACTGGTAAAATGAATAACTAGACTGGAACATAGGGTGCCAATTACTGATAAAAGGAAAAACTGGCAGTGTCAATTACTGGAACATCGAGTGGGTGTCAAAAAAATTCATAAAAAAAATTATTATTTTCAAATGTATTTATTTTAATATATATGTGTTTCTGAATGTCTTTCATACCGTATGTACTAACTTAAGATTTCTTAAAATATTTTCTGATGACTAGAGCGTTAAAAACATCAGAGATTGCTCTAAAAGTATCAATCACTGGAGCACTTATCCTAATTCAAAATTTACGATTTTTTTTTTTTTTTTTTTTACATGAGAGAATACGGGAAATTTTCTTTTAAACGTCTGTCAAAAGTAATTGTATTTTTATCGTAAAGATGTCACACCAGTTTTAAAATATCATTTACGATACTGGCATGGTTACGAATATTCTATTTTGAAAATTTCTCAGGTTATTAGAATTTTAAAACTTTCTTGACATGCAGAATAGGGCAATATTTAAGAAAAATCTGTATTATGGGAATCGTTGCATTGAGAATAGTATGAAATTGCATGAAAATTAAAATATGAAGCCTTCTCTAAATAACCTTATCTTAATTTGTTGATTAATTTTATTAGGTTCAGTTTCGTATTTTAATCTTTAAGCAACTTCACACTATTACCGATGTAATAATTGATAGTCTCATCCTGATGGAATTTAACACAGTAAATATTGACAAATGTAAAAAAAAGAAAAGAAAAGAAAGAAGGAAAACGACAGAAAAAGAAAGGAAGGAAGGAAAACGAAAGAAAAAGAAAAATCTGTTGGTGATATGTTTTAATTTTGATATTTTTTCCCTAATTTCCTCTTTTTATGAGTTTTGCATTAAGAGAGAATCCTATCAATTCCATTGTAAGGGGAAAAAAAAAAAAAAAAAAAAAAAAAAAAAAAACCTTGAATAAAGGAATTTATTGCCATATGTTTACAGGAGGTACAAAATCCCTAAAAGTTAACTAAAAATGCAATAGAAGTAACCAAGATTTGGGTCCTCTATAAACAGGCATCATTTTATGATATTAATACAGGTAAATTTATTGAATATTTGAAGAATATATAAAAAATATTCATGTCAATTTAAATTTATAGAATTTACTAAATTAACAGTTATTATGGAGTGGAGCGGGAAGGGAGACAAAAAACGATAATCCATTCAGCATTATATGCCTGACTAGAAGTGAGGGAAGATGACTGAGAAAAATAAAATAATTATCCTTTGCATTCACTTGTTACATTCGCCAAATTATGGTTGATGTTGAGAATACGGTTGATGTTTTCGTTATCGAATGTGCATGTGTAATTTTTAAAAAGAACCACCAGAAATTCACTGGAAAGGGTTATTGGGAAACAGGCATACTTGTAACAAGTTTAGTTCATGTGAATTAGCAAGATAAACAGATTTTCGACTGATTCCTCCGACAGATGTGTCCCATGTTATTCTATGGGAAAATTTGTTTTCATAATTACTCTTTAACTAATGTATTCATTTTATTATTATTCCGCTTTCCCTTTCAGAAAATTCACAACCGTTAAATTAGTACTCTTTTTTGAAAACTTTATTTTAAAAAAAATTTAAATTTTATTTTTGATTTCAAAAATGCGAAATTTCACAAATTGCATTTTTCTCATTTTTTTCAGCCTCAAAATGAAAAATTTGCCACTGAAATTATGCATTACATATCTTGTATTTTTTTTTTTTTTAATCTGTTATTAATGTTATTTTTTAAACTTTATATTTTTTTTGTTTTTATGTGTTTAATTAATTATTTTTCATTCTTCAAATCAAATTCATGGTCATAAAATTATCGAGCAGGGAAAGAAATTGAGGGAGGGGGGTGGTGTATCTAGAAAACGGTGGGTGACTGGGCAAAATGGTAGTCATATTCAGATTCAGGAGGTCTTTTTACATAAGAATCAGCAAGAATGGTATCAGAACTCAGATTTTTTTTTTTTTTTTTTTTTTTTTTTTCAGAACAGTGTATTTAGAACCAGTTCTATAATATTTCATGTAACTGTAATTACACTGAGCTGGAAAAAAAAAAAATCGAGCTCTGATACATGTTTGCTGATTCTTATGTAAAATGACCTCCCGAATCTGATCCCCATTTTGCTCACTTACCCACCATTTTCGCAGGACACCAACTTCTCCTCCAATTTTTATCACTGTCCGGTAATTTTATGCCCACGATTTTGATTTAGAGAATGAAAAAGAATTAATTTAACACTTAAAAACAAAAAAATATATATAATGTTTAATAAATAACATTAATAATAGATTTAAAAAATATAAGCAATATAATGCATAATTTCAGTGACAAATCCCCCACCCCCTTTAATTCTCCCCTTGCCGCAAATGTTCATGTTCTAGAATTTTCCAACTCTGTAGCCCCCCAGAAGATATTTAAGAGTTAAAATTAACCTTCCCCCATCCCCCCTGAAAATCAAATTTATAGCCATAAAATTACCGAAAAGTGATAAAAATAAGGGACCGTCCCTAAGAACGGTGGGTGATAGGGCAAAATGGGCGTCCTATTCGGATTCAGGACGTCATTTTGCATAAGAATTTGCAAAAATGGTGTTAGGAGCAATTTCCATGCCGAGCAGTGTAACCAGCTCGGTATTTCTCACATAAACTGAGATGGTTATCAGCCAGGGTAGCTCAGTAGTAGAGCAACCGCACGTTAAGCAGTGGGCCCGGGTACGATTCCCAGCTCTGGTATTTTTCGCATAGTTGGTATAAAAAATAAACCTTATACTTCACTTTATCTGGAGTGTAATATTACTTTTAATATTTTTATTTTCATGTGTATTAATTTCCATACATTAATCGTTTCTTTCCTGTTCAAATGATTTCCTTGAATCATATGATAATAATTAAGAGAGTTAAAAATCATCTTTTTCAGGAATGAAAAATAAAATAAGTTAAATGAAAGGAAAGAAATAAAAATAAAGTAAGTCATTTCGAACGGAAATATTTATCAGTGGACGAATGTAAGTATAATCGATGCAGCGGAAGAAGTGGGTAGCAAAGGAAACGAAAAAATGTTGCTCTCAATTACTTACATCTTTTAACTATTTTGGAAAAGTAATTTATAAATGGCTAAAGATGGCATTTTTCAAGTCATTTTTTTTTTAAATAAATAAAATTAAACTGGTATGTTGTCGACGTCACAAAATTTTCTTCTATGTCAATCTATATATCAATGTCCCTTGCTGTTTAGCATGTACAAAAGTTTAATCACAGCTTCTTACAATACAAAATTTAAATATAAAATTTGGTGCAATTTTAATCAACAGAAGTTGAGGTATAGTCACGTGGAAAATCCTAGAAGAAGAGTGATAGCAGCGTCAGCTGTTGGCTGATATACACCCAAACTAAGTCAGCATTCATTTTCATAATGGTTATCTCACTTATTATATCAAGTTTAGTGTATTTATATGCCATACAAGAGATTTAGCCTTCCTGTTTACGGGGTACATTCCAGCACAGCAGTGTCCCCTGCCAG